>JAYMTK010000056.1:0-40220 GCA_036897405.1 Pelargonium myrrhifolium | reverse complement strand
CACTTGAAATGGGGCGGTGCAAATGAAAACATTTTCACCTGCGTACGTGTTGTGCATACATGGGCCGCTCTGTAGTCCTGTCCCAAACCCACGCTACGTTTAATAAACAATGGGCCTCAAGCCTCATCAGATATTTCAGGCCGTCATCACCGGAGTCATTTTTTTCTTCATGTGAATGTACACGTGTGCACTACGCTCCCCCAACACTACAGATCGATCGTCAAATAGCCCTTCTCTTCTCTCCCTCCCTCCCACCTCTCAACACTCGCGCTGTTCTACACTCCCTCAACCACAATCCATCGACGCCCTGCAAATTGCAATCTCCTCGGATCAAATCTAAGTTTTCCTGTCGTTTCTCTCTCTTCGAGCTCCACAAGTCTCAAAAAATCGGAAATTTACTGCTAAGCAATGGTGGCAATACAGCGGATTGACCGTGGAGATTTATGGATGAGCAAGGCTCGTTCCCTGCAGCTGCAGCTCCGAGATAGGTTTCGAGTCGCCGTGGATCGGCACTGCCGGCGACGTCCCATTTTCGCCGACGGCTACTTCTCCGAGAAGATGCAGCGCTGGCTTGGACGCTTTCGTGATTTTCGCAGAGATTCGTTGCCTTCTTCCTCCTCTTTCTACCGTAAGCGAGGTACTGTATCTATTTACCTATTTATATGCTGTTCTGGCTTCAATTTAATGGTTGTGTGGTGTGTTTACGTGTACCCTTCAGTCTTCTACTGCTGTGTTACTATTCATTAATATGTGAAAATGCTCTTGTTGTGTTTGTTAAGGCACATTTTGTTTATTTATGGAAATGCCATTGCTGGTTTTTTTTGCTTCTAAAAGCAAATTGGGTTTCTTGGATTTCCAATTTCATTTCCAGACTTAAGAACATGATCATGGATAAAGGTTGCAGCATGTTGCTTTTGAAATCAATACACGTGCTCTTAGAAACCCTACATTTGTAAATTATTGTGGCTTCAGATTCTCTTGGTTTAGTTTAGAGGTTCATCTAGATTCCTATTTTTTTAATAAGTGAGCTGAACATTGCCTAAAATTTGATTCTGTTTTGGTGGTAGGTCTGCTGTGTAGATATTGCTTTTGGCTTAAGTTGCTTGAGCTAAGAAGCAGTGTAGGTAGTGATTTATATGGCCTACATATTGCTGATGCCAAAATTAAATAATCTATTTGTTTTTTGTGAGGGAAGAAGGCACAAGTTCTTTGCATCTTCTCAGTACCTATGCTGCACCAATCTGAATATGAAGTACAATAATATTAAATAACTAAAATCATAAGAATTATTCAGCCCAAACCAACTTCTTCATCACCATCTTCGCTAACATCATTTGTGAAAACAATAGACTCCATCTCTAGCTAATCAAGAGAACAAATTGCTATATCAAGGATTCTAACGTCTTCAAATGAATCAAATTTATCTCCCACTAAATCCCACATCTTGGTTTCTCCTTTTTGATATTGAATAGTATTTCTGACAAAAGTTGAAGATTGCTATGGACGAAGTGCTCCAATTTCTCTCACAACATGATGAGAAGGATGTGAACCCCCTTCCCTTATTGCCTAAACCCGAAGTGCTTACTTTTTCTTGTTTCACGATTTTTAGTTTTATGATGCTATACATGTGAATTGAATGTGTTATGCGCTTGTATCTTGATCTCTGTATTAATCATAACATGTGACTATGTGAGATTCTTGTGTCCAACAGTTTCTAAGAACTTTAATGCTGAAGAAGACTCAACTATCACTCGTATGCTTCAAGCAGTGGCTATTCCTGTTATTGGAAATGTTTGTCATGTGTTTATGCATGGGCTTAATCGTGTTCAGGTTTGTGGAGTCGTTCTCTAATATGAAGACTAGAATAATATGTATTTTGTCATTTTGTACTATTTTGGAATCTGAAATTGATCTGTACTCTATATGACAGGTATATGGTGTTGAAAAGTTGCATGATGCATTACTACATAGGCCCAAGAACAAGCCTCTTCTAACGGTATGAATCATCTCTACGATTTTATATATTGTTAGCGTGCTATTTCAACTATATTTGATAAACAGCTAATGTGCAACTCCGTCTTATCTGCATCATTATTACCTCATAGTAGATAGTTGTGAAGTAATAATTCATTGTTTATCTCATTTACAGGTAAGCAATCATGTTGCTTCTGTGGATGATCCATTTGTTATTGCTTCACTGCTCCCTCGAAGTGTTCTATTGGATGCTCACAACTTAAGATGGACACTTTGTGCATCTGATCGGTGTTTCAAAAATCCTGTGACTTCTGCATTCTTTCGATCTGTGAAAGTCTTGCCAGTTTCTCGTGGTGATGGCATTTATCAAAAGGTGCTGCTTTATTACATTATTCTTCCCATCTCTTTGGGTGACAATCCATGCTAGTGTTAAAGCATGTGTACTATGTACTCAATAATTAATAGATGACATATTTAGAGTGTTTGTGCTTAGTTAGTGGTGTGGTATCATGCCCCAGTTTTTGTTGTGTATGTTAGTTCATAGCTCCATGATAAAAATACTGTTCAGGAAGCTTGCCTAGATGCTGAGTGTTTGAACATCTCTTGCGTTTTTTTCTCTCAGTTCCTCTTCATTACTTGTTGAAACATCTAATCATTGTTGTAGCTGCTACCTCCTATGAGAAATAATTTCTCTGTATCTGGTAGCAAGTATACTATCATTCAGTGTGTGTTACCCCTCTTAGAAAATATCAATTTTGATGGTATGGTCTTTTTCTTTCACTTGTTGAGAACCTCTCGTGTTTCCTTCGACTAGGTTTTTTGGCAGTGGTGAATAAGGTGTGGTGATTTTTTTCAACTTCAGTTACTGCTAAACCAAACATTTCTCTTATAAAAATGTAGTATTATGCGGGGAATGCTTGTTATTGTCTATATATGCTTCAGTTTTTTTGTTTTCTTTCTGTTACTTAATTTCTTATGCCGTAACATTCTTCTGTTATTGTCTATATATACTTGAATTTTTTGTTGTTAGTTTTCTTTGTTTCAATATTTCTTATACCGTAACATTCTTCATCATATTAACATCTTGCTTTTTGTGCCTGCTGTAGGGCATGGATATGGCTATATCAAAATTGAATGACGGTGGTTGGGTTCACATTTTCCCTGAAGGTAGTCGTTCACGGGATGGTGGTAAAACTGTGAGGTCTCCCAAAAGAGGTGTTGGAAGGTGAGTCTTCGTGCAAGACTGTTATCTGTTTTCTTGCTAGTTTGTGGGTGTGTTTCTTGCCCTTGGTATGTAGGGCAGAGAGGGGTGTGATACAGAGAACATTATCTCATGCAAGACTTGTTTCTTGCTGGAAATAGTTTCTTCTAAGTTCGATTAACCCTCTTAATCTTGGAGAGATGTCCTCTCCAATCAGAAATCTGGACAGTTTTTTGTTGTTGTTGTAGGCTTGTAGCTGCTGTTGACTGCCCTGTTTTCTTATCTATCTTCTCCTTTGTTTTAAAACAGTGTACTTAACATTATCATATTCAAACTGGTAGGTTGGTCCTGGATGCAGATAATATCCCCATTGTTATTCCTTTTGTACACACCGGGATGCAGGAGATCATGCCTATAGGAGCAAACTTCCCTAGGATTGGCAAAACTGTATGTAATCTGTACTCTTGTGTGTTCGTGTTTATTCTGCTATTCTAGTTTTTGTTATTTCCTCGTACAGTTCTAAATTTATGCCAGCTGAATCCTAAAAAGAATGGGTGATTTGGGCAATCCCTTTGAAGTTTCTTTGTAGTTTGATATTTGCTTGTCAGCATAGTGAGTTGCTAGTTAAGTTGTAGCATAGCTTATATGCAAATCGGAACTTTCCTGCACAACTAAATGTTCACTGTCAGAACTAAAATTGGTTTGTCAATAATGTGGTCTGTTTTAGTGGAAGTTGTCCTCCACTCATCTACGTGTTTGCCAACTGCAGCTCTGCATACACACACACCATTATACACCCATTTTACATGATGTTGTATGTACAATTTTCATTTGGGCATGCCCACGATTTGTATGTTGAAACCAAGGGAAGGAAGTGGGAGATTGGTGGTTTGATTCATTCTAGTGACTGCTATGATAATGAATCTAGTTATATCACTCTATAACCTCTGTTTTATCATCTAGCAGTATTCATGAGATATAATTTTTTTGTACTGTTTCTCTTTTCGCGACGTAGTTTTAATTTATTTTGGTATCTTAGGTGACTGTACTTATTGGCGATCCCATAAATTTCGATGATTTGCTAAATGAGGAAGAAATCCAAAATTTATCAAGTGGGAGACTTTATGATGCTGTAGCTTCTAGAATTGGTGAACGGCTATATAAAATGAAAGCCCAAGTGGACAAACTAGCTCTTCAACAATTGGTTCATTCACAGAAGGATCCTGCTAAGAGCAATGAACGGGCAGCTGGAATCATACAACAAGTTGATTGGGAATCTTGGGGTATGGAAAGTTATATAAACTCTGAAGATGAGTCTGGATCAGGACAAGAAATTCAGCGTGGGACAGAGTTGAACCTAACCTCTCGTGTGGAGGAGTCCTTTTTTGATAAGCAGCATTTCAGAACGACTTTATCTCATGTGTCGAGGATGCGGAGTTATATGGATCCAACAGAGCTTGTGGGTTTTGCAGCTAGAGGCTTGTTTATGAACAGTAGAGCAAAAGAAAACCTGGGAATTGTAAGAGAGGTAGGCCCCTTGAAGGCATGGAGAAATTTCTTGGAGGTTAATTTATCGCCAAAATGGAATTACTGCTAACAATATAGTGGAAGGAACCGACACTCGTGTGGTACACAACCTTCGTATTCAATACAAATATAGTGGGAGAATTAGCTAACTATATATAGACAGGCAAAGGCAATTTGGAGGTGTGACGAGGTTATAGGAGGGATTGCGTTGTTTAAGCCTTAATAATTAATTTTAAATGCTTTCAAGTAGTGTTTACTCCAGTTGCATCTTTCTTACTTTGTTTCACAGAATAATGAAAAAGTGATTCAAGTTTTTCGCAGATTAATAAGAAAAGGTATTCGAGTTCAGTTCCTTTGAGTTTTGCTTTCATTTGCAATTTTTATACATGTCAAGGCTGCTCTAATCTAACTATTCCATTTATGTATTTGATTAGTCTACACTGTACAGTAGCGTATTGTTAGTACTCGGTTATTTGTTGCTGTTCTTGTTTGTTTTCATGGTATGGTTTAGTTGCAGCCTTTCAGGATCAGATACTGTCAGATAGAGATATAAACAAAATTAGATCGAAACTTGTTACTGTATGTCAAATAGGAAAAGGACTATTGCAGCCTATATCTATGTTATAAATAGAATTAGATTGAAACTTTGCTAATTTGTATCGGAGTCGCAAACAAGCTGTTCAGGGAACTTTAATTGCATTTAATTTGATGATGAAATAACTTGTGCGAGTTCGGAGAGGGCATGAATGATTAATTTGGTATTCCTTGGGAGACTCGTAACTTTTACAGAGAGATATGATATCATTTCCGCTTCACTTTTTTTAGGACGAGGAGTGCGGCCGGTGTGGGGGTATCCTTGTATGTATTCTAGGAGGTTTAACACCTCTTGGTCGGTTAGTCCCTTTGTATTGAGGGTGATTGTTCGAATCTATTGTCAAGTACGTGATTAGAGTATATATATAGGACTTTTTTACGTTTCCGATAATAGAACCACTTATACGTCTTGTTTACTCTGCGTCAACAAGACAACTTGATCTCGTGTCGGTTTAGAACTTTTATATTAGTAGGAGTATTGCATGGTACATGACTTTCACACTTTTTTTTATTTTTTTAATGAACTTTCACTTAATCACTTGGTTTTGAATGTTTTGGGCTTGCATACCACAAAATGACACACCATTAAGCAAAATCCATGGGCACTCCTAGATTTTACTTCAAGCGTGAAAATAGTAATCTCTAGCATTGTGAAATATGGTTGTGCTCATGAAATTCTAGAGAATATTGAAGAGTCATCATAGTGTGTGACAAATGAAATCCAAAGTCCCAAAAATGATTCATACCTCGTGATTTTGTGGGAAATTTATACTCACAATGCTAATTAATATGAGAGGGTATGTATCTCATTGTGATTTGTTGCAACTAGGCTTGATAATATCATACAGTGTCATGATGATGTCATAGCTAATAGTGATATTATTTATCATATGATGGTGTCGCAGTGAAGTAAAAATCATGTGGCACAGACCCTCTAATGAGGTGTCGATGATGTCATCATGATGACGCATTGATTGTGTCATCATCTTAGGGTCCTTGAGGTGTTAGGGCATTGGAGGTCGTCGAGGGACCAAGTCCATGAAGTTTTTATGTACTATGCACGATGACGACGTAGTGCAAGGGCTTGGGAAGTTACCAATTGAGCGTGCCTCGCGTAGAAAGATTTTAAAAACCTAAATGACTTGACGACTCGGCTATCCAGTCGATCTGATGCCTTAAGGTTGAACTTGAGAAGTAAGACTCAACTTTGAGAGTCATACAATGTGCATGCATGGGCACACATCTTGGGGGCGCGTAGGTGGGGTGTGTGCGCTTCCGATTTTTCCAGCGAGACCTACGAGTCTCAGGTCTCACATGATAATTGATAAGTACTTTTAAATATCATTTTTTGGAGGTGCCCCAAGAAAGTTGGCCGGATAAGGTTGCCTATTTTATTTAGGTCGACTTCCAATGATGTGGAAATGAGATCTCAAAAAATATTTATTTTTAAATTTTAAATTATTTCCAGGCCATCATGTCGGTCCGATCCGGGCTCCGGACCACCATATTTGCTCCGTGTCCGGTCCAAATGAACAACCCTACTTGGGCCTCTCATCACATTAGAAAAAAAAAAAAGAAAAAAAAAAAGTGACTGCAGATACGACAAGTCGCTTGGTGCCCTTCCTCATCTCAAGACTCACATCACTAACAAAATTGCAATTTCGACACTCCACAGGGAATGAAAGTTCGAATCTTCTTCGCCGCGTCTCATTTCCTGACAAAGAGATCTGCTTTTGGTCGATTGTTTCTCTGAAAACGAAGGTTACGTAAAGAATACTGTTTCCTCCTCAATTACCTGAAAATTTCATTGAATCTAGTCATCATATTTGGATTATTTGTCTTGAAATTCTCGATCGATTAGGAAATATGCATGCACTTACTACATCATTGTTTATGGTTGTGGTCCTAGAATGTAGATTATTGCTGAATCACTAACCATAAACTTAAAGTCGCCTAAAAAGTATTGACTTTTTGTCCCCCAACCTCTTCAGCTCTTCACCTGGTTCGTTCACATTAGTCAGCAGACAACCTTAATGCCACGCCAAGGGACAAGCTGAATGTAGTTGCTCTCCTGGAAAATAGTTCTTTTGTTTTATTTAATTATATTCATTGCTTAATCAATTTGATTCTTGCCCGTCTCATTTTATTTAAACGCGGTAATGAGTCATTTCAACTTTTAATCTGAGGTCAGCTATGTTAGTTTTCTCATTTGCCTTGTCATGAAGTGGACATCCTTTTCTTCCTTGTCCTTTTTTTTGATGTTTTTAATGTGAAAATTGTGGAATTGGGGTTGTAGTAAAATTTTCATGGTAGATTGTTTGAACAGACATGACTAATCTCTACTTGTATGGAAAGTGATGAATATCAAGGAAAATAATGTGAGAATTTCAGGAATCTATTATGCGGGGTTGGTGCCTATAACTTGATAATAGAAGTTTAGAGAACCAACTAGCTGGGGAGTGATGTTGGACCTGAACTGGGACGGGTCTTGGGTGTTTAAAACATATTGGGATCATTCAGGTGGGAATTTAGATTTGTAACTATATATGTTCTTTTGTATAAAAAATTGGTGTTAAGAATCATTTATATACTCGATCCCTTTTTCTTCTTGGCTAAAAGTTAGGGTGAAAAAAGAAAAAAAAAACAAAAAACAAAAAAGGTTGCTTGAACCCATATTAGGGTTCAGACAGATTGAGGTCATCGATATTAATATATGTAATTTGCTTTTTTAAGTGCTTGTTAATCAGGTTCAGTCAGCAATAGAAAAACATGTTGCATAGGGGTGAAAATGACAAGATAGCAAATTTAAGCGGTCCACCTAGTTTATATACTCTCTGCTACCGTTATCAGTTAATTATGGCACACCATACGTAAGAAATGGTTAACACGTTATAAAAGATCATATTGAGCTAAGAAAAATTACATAAGAGTAGCGATCGCCTGCTTTGAATTTCAAATAGCTTAAAAAACACTGGGCTATTCTTGGCTCCCTTTGTTGGTGGTTCATTTGGCTCTCAAGGAACTCAGCAGTTTTCAATAAATTCTTAGAAGACCAAACAATCACCTTCCTCAAAATCCAGAGTTTGGCTTTCTCAATTTCTTCTAGTCTGATTCCCGAAGCACGTCGAGATCTGCATTGGAATTTAGAGCAATGGAAGCATGACCCAACTGCAGTTATTGCCTCAAACAATTCTCTGTAGTCTTGTATTATCTTGCTCTTGTAATTTTGTTTTCTGTTTCAGTTATAGCCCTCAGCTATTTTTGGGTGTATGTACTAATGCTCACTTGCTAGAAGTGATTGTTTAATGCATGGTACTTTAATCGCTGATAGAGAAAGAGAGAGAATGACCGAGAATGCTGTGACCATTCTGCTTGAAAAGCTTGTACCTTTTCTTGAAAATGAGGTGAAACTGTTGAGTGGGGGTCGGGAAGAAGTGGTGAATATGAGAGGGGAACTAGAGCGCATAAGGGCCTTCTTGAGGATTGCAGATGCGTTGGAAGAAATTGATGAGGAAGTCAAAGTATGGGTTAATCAAATCAGAGACGTTGCTCATGATGCTCGAGATGTTCTTGATGAATACACTATTCTCTTGGCCCATAATCATGGGGATGGAGTTTATGGCCTTCTGCATATGTTTTCTTGCTGTATTAGGAACTGGAAAGCTCGTTATCGAGTTAATTATGAGATACTGAGCATCAACTCCAGAATCAAGAATATCTGTAAGGGACATCAGAGACTTCGTCACAGATTCATAGCTGAACAAGGTTCGAGTTCCAATGGTGCAGGTAACACGTGGCAGGATCGCCGAGGGGATGCCCTTCTTCTGGACAAAGCTGATTTGGTGGGCATTGATGAGCCCAAAATGCTGCTGGTTGGGTGGCTAGTCGAGGGCAGTTTGGGACGGGAAGTAGTTTCAGTGGTTGGACTAGGAGGGCTGGGGAAAACTACCTTAGTGAAGCAAGTCTATGATGATACAGAAGTGAAGAAATGCTTCATGGCACATGCTTGGATCACTGTTTCTCGGTCATCCAAAATAGAGGAGCTCCTGAAAGACATGGTTCAACAACTTGTCAGAGTAACGAATAAGCCAATTCCTCAAGGAGTTGACAGCATGAATTGTGATAGGCTCAAAACAATAATCAAGGGCTTGCTGCAGAAAAGGAGGTATCTGATTGTCTTAGATGATGTGTGGCACATAAATGAATGGGATGCTATCAAATATGCATTGCCCAACAACAATTGTGGCAGCCGAGTAATACTCACTACACGCAATGCTGATCCAGCATCTACCTCCTGCATAGAATCCAATGGTAAAGTTTATAACTTGGAACCCCTACCTGCAGAAGAGTCTTGGACTCTATTTTGTAGGAAGACATTTCAGGGAAATCAATGCCCTTCTTATTTAAAGGAAATTTGTGAGAATATCTTAAGAAAATGTCAGGGACTGCCCCTTGCAATTGTGGCAATAAGTGGTGTTTTGGCCACAAAAGACAAGCGCAGGATAGATGAGTGGGATATGGTTTGCCGTAGCCTTCGTGCTGAAATTGAGGGAAATGACAGACTCCAGAATTTGAGGAAAGTACTTTCTCTCAGTTTCAATGATTTGCCTTGCCATCTAAAATCTTGTTTTTTGTACCTGAGCATTTTTCCTGAAGATCATCTAATTGAGAAGATGAGGCTAATTCGGCTGTGGATAGCAGAAGGATTCGTTGAAGTAAAAGAAGGGAAGTCATTGGAAGAAGTTGCCGAGGACTACCATAATGAGCTCCTGAACAGAAGCCTGATGCAAGTGGCAGGAACAACAGGCGATGGAAGGGTAAAAACCTGCCGCATCCATGACCTTCTGCGAGAGATCATTATATCAAAATCCAGAGATCAGAACTTTGCAATGATAGCTAAAGAACAAAATGCCAGTTGGCCTGATAAAGTTCGACGCCTGTCAATACATAACACACTTCGAAATGTTCAAGGAAACAGGTCTGTTGCTCAATTACGTTCACTATTTATGTTTGGGGTGGAGGAAAAGTTATCCTTGCATAAATTGTTTCCTGAAGGGTTCAGGCTTCTTAGTGTATTAGATCTGCAGGCTGCGTCTCTAAAGCGGTTTCCAGTTGATGTTGTTAACCTTTATCATCTAAAGTATCTAAGCTTGAAAGGCACTAAGGTCAAAACTCTTCCAAGATTTATAGGAAAGCTTCAGAACTTAGAGACACTGGATCTCAAACACACCCGTGTCACCGATTTGCCTGTTGAGATCCTGAACCTCCAACGGCTTCGCCACCTCCTGGTATATTATTATGATTTTGAATCTTTTCATTTCTTTCACTACAAAAGTGGTTTCAAGGCCCTAGCAGGAATTGGAGGTCTGCAAGCTTTACAAAGGCTTTGTTTTATAGAGGTAGACCAAGACTCTGGCATGATAATTAAGGAATTAGGGAACTTGGGTCAACTGAGGAGGTTAGGCATTCTAAAGTTGAGAAGAGAAGATGGGTTTGCTTTGTGCTTAACCATTTCAAAGCTTAGAAATCTCCGTGCTCTGTCAGTAACTGCAGCAGAAGAGGATGAGATCATTGATCTGCAACACCTTAGTTGTCCTCCTCAGTTTCTCGAACGTCTATATATTTCTGGTCGTTTGAAGAAGTTACCCAATTGGATACTTTCACTTCAAAGCCTGGTGAAGTTGTTTTTGAAGTGGAGCTGGTTACAGCAGGATCCACTTGTACTCCTTCAAGGTCTGCCCAATCTTGCTCATCTTGATTTGCTCGAGGTCTATGGTGGTGACACGTTGTGCTTCAAGGCTGGAGGGTATAAGAAGCTGAAGCTTTTGGGTCTAGATAAATTTAATGACCTCAGACAGGTTAAGGTGGAGGAGGGAGCAATGCCATGTCTTGAAAAGCTGATTATACAGCGCTGTGAAGTGCTGGAGAAGTTGCCATCAGGTATTGAACATCTGACCAAGCTTAAAGTTCTTGGATTTTATAACATGCCTGATAAATTTATGAAGGCAGTGGGTACCGATGAACAAGGTGAAGGTTACCGGAACATTGCACATGTTCCAGAAGTTTACTTTAACTACTGGAGAGATGGGGGTTGGGATGTCTATCCCTTGGAAAGATCAAATGAGGAGGGTTCTCCTCGTCGAGGTATTGTCATGAGGAGCCATGAACACCCTCCTAGCTGGAAGTAGTATTATTCTTTAGTTTTAACTTTGTGTTTATATTGTAAAATTAACTGTAACAGTTGTTTGTGTGTTGTAAAGAGTAGCTGCAGCCATATTTTATATATGCATTGTACAGGGCAACGGTAACCATTGTATATGCTGTGAAGTGTAATTGTAACATAAAGTATTCAATAAAGAGAACTTCTGCTGCTTGTTCTCTATGTTGTTTCTTTTTCCGCCTTAATGAGTTTGTTCATTCACATACTTGTTCTGTTTTCATTCTTCTGGATTTTTGTCACATTGGTTATTAGTATGATCATCTTGAAAAGCTTCTCACCTTTTATTTTGAAGAATGTGAGTCTCCTTATAATGTTTATGCATATACATGACTACGAGTTGCAGTCTCGAAATGAAAATGATTGAACTGATACTACTAATGGATTTATGATGGATTCACAGATCAAGCTTCTAGGATAAACACTGCATTTGTACATTCAGTTATATACAACTTAAAGTTGCTTACTCCTAATGGATCAGTTGACTGTTAATTCTCTCAAGATGTAAAATCATGGGTTTTACAAGCTCAGTTGGTCCATTGATGAGCCAGTGATTCTCAGACAACATGCACTTCAATTGGCGGGTCCCATGAATTCAAAGTTGAACTCATCATGAAAAATGAAAAGCTCTTTCACTTGTGTGTGCATCAGTATTTTGTATCCCCTTCAAATCATCATAAATAGTGAAATTTCTGGTCTTATGCATACAAAACAGCTTGCTTTACATCTGATCATTACGAGTATAATGCTTTAAACAAAATAAATAACGTAAACAAACCGGCACAGTTGCTCGTCAATTCTATATGTTTAATTTGGCATACGATCAAAATGTGACAACAAGGACAAACTGAAAAAATAACAGTCACCCACCAGTGTAACAGTCTACACCTAAAACCTTAAAGGTTTTCAACTCCAAAAGCAAAACATTGGTTTACCTGAAACATACTAAAAATAAAGGTAAGAGCATTGCTAAAATGGAATGTCTCTCCCACAAATAGAAACAACTGTCCCTAAAAACACAACAACAATAGATTTCAAAGACCAATTTCTTTGCCCTTCGTATTAGCAGTAATGACAAATCATTACTTATATAGTTATATTGGTCGCAACAATTTTTTTTACCAACATAACTAAACTACCAGAAAAAACTAACAAAACCAACATGCCAAAAAGCCTATAATCCTACTTTGAATCTCCTTATATACCTAATACATTGAGATCCCAACCAATTCATTGAACAAAACAAGGAGCAACTCAATTTTTTTAATAGTACATTGGTTTCTTCATCTGGATATTCTCAGATTCTCTCTTTTCTCACTGATTTCCTGACCATCTCATAGTCTCAAGAACAGAGCTCCTCTGTTTTCTCTGCTACATTTTACTAGCAATCATGGGATCAAACATCAATCTCAAGGACAGGATCTCCGAGCTTCCGGATCACATCATCCATGACATCCTCTCCTTCCTGCCATTAAAAGAAGCTACAAGAACCAGCACACTCTCGAAACGATGGAGATACTTATGGAATTCATTTCCCAACCTTTACTTCGACGAGTGCATCTTCACACACAAATTCAACTACGATTCACACGATCGATTAGAGAAGAAGAAGAAGAACTTTGTGGACTATGTGGATGGCTCTCTGTCTCGCCGCATAACTGACCTCAGCATTCATAAATTCAGGCTTCACATGACTTTCTTCAACGCCAGTTTGTCACCTCAAATCGACAACTGGCTCGACATTGCTCTCAAGAATCATGTCAAGGAGCTAGACCTCTCCATTGTGAGCCCCCGGGGACGAACTCGCACCCGAGAATACAACTACACCATACCCCAAAGTGTCTTTCTTGAAAAAACAATCACATCCTTAAAGCTAACAGGATGTGCTCTTAGACCTAGTAATCCAATCAAGCTCTCCCCTCTGCAATCACTGTCTCTTCAAAGAATTCACTTGAGTGATGAGATCTTGCAGAATCTGTTTTCTGGGTGTCCCAAGATTCAAGAACTCAACCTCGAGCAATGCAGATTGAGAAGCTTCCACGCCACCAATCACAAAATGAAGTCAATCACTCTGCAACGTTGCTGCGAATTGGAGACTGCTCATGTCCAAGGCTCGAGCCTCCGGTCATTTACATACGTGGGAGAGAAGAGGTACACGAGGCAGAGGCTTTATGCAGAGTGTAAAATCAAACTATGTGCTGAAAATTTGGTGAACTTGACACTGATGGGTGCAAGAATTGTGGACAAGTCTCTTGATGATCTTTCTGTGTTTCCTTTGCTCGAAACCATTGTGTTACATGGATGCATAGATCTCAGAACAATAAAGATTAGTGGAGAGAGACTCAAAGCTGTGGATTTGGACGAGTGTAAGGAGCTTGAGGCTGTGGAAATGGCTGCACCAAATCTGCAAGTTTTGAAGTATTGTGGTCAGTTGATTAATCTGTCTTTGCTTCACCATTTGAGACTGAGAGAGGCTCGGATATCTCCATATTTTGATGCTGAGGATGTGGTTGAGACCGCCCGGTTTATAGAATTTATTGGCAAGTTCAGTGACTGCAAGATTCTGAAACTGTTCTGTCTCCATGATAAGGTACTGTCCAGCTTCCTATGTTTTTTCCATTTTTGCAAATACATTTGTATTGTTGTTCATGTTTCTGTCTCTCTTTGAAGGAACTGACAATCCCAGTGGAGATGAGGAAGAACTGGAGTGCTCCTTTGAGTCAGCTGAAGCATTTGAAGATTCACATGGTGATGTCACCAGTGAATTATGCTGAATTTGTGGATGGCTTGCTTTGGATGTGTCCCAATCTTGATATTTTAGAGGTTTTTATGGAGCTTCAAGATGTGGGCTTGAAGGTACTTTAATTAATTTTGACCTGAAAAGTAGATTTATTCCTAGACAAACATCTATTAGTTCAAGTGACAGAATCATTCATGATTTATATTTAACAGTACAACATTGGAGAAGCAAGAAAGAGACATGAAGAGGAACCATCATCATCATCATCATCATCATCATCTTCATTAAGAGTGAGTGGTCTGAATCTGAAGCAGCTCAACACAGAGATTTGGAGAGCTGAGGTTGCCATTCCCAGTATGAAGGAGAAACTGAGGATTCTGAATGAGGTGAAGATGAATATAATAAGGAAAAATGATGGAACAGTGAGTGACATCAACAAGAAGTTAAAAGCTTTGAGGAAATTGAAGAAAGAAATCTTGAAGACAAATGATAGTATCATTAATCACATGAAACTTTGACATCCTCAGCTGATTCAACATGTAAACACACCAATGATGTTTACTTTTTAATTAATTGTGTTTGTACATGTGTTCATTTGTCACCAAAAGAAATTATAAATAAAAAAACAATATTGAAACAAGTTTCATTAACAATCCAATCTTAAGAACATGCAAATTTATATTCATAACCATAGATGTGGACCCATCTATGTACAGTAACCAAGAATACCATTTCTACACTTTCTGTTTGCTCTTATACTGGCCATAAAGAACATTACGAGCATGGCTAGCAATTTCGGTCAGTACTCGTAACACGACTCAAACATAACATGAACTTAAGTAGATTTGTGACCATAAAGAACATTATGAGCAAGACTAGCAATTTGGGTCTTTATCCGTAACACGACTCAAACATAACATGAAATTGGGTAGATTTGTGTTTTACATAATCGGATTTGTGTCGGACTAACTCAACTCTTTAACTCGCCTAATCCATTTAACTAAAGAGGACGTAAACGGGTTGTGTAGCCCATTTGTTATTTATCTATTTAAAGGTAAAAATGTAAACTTTTAAATATAACATAAAGATGACTCATATAATGTGTCGGTATATATTAATTTAACAGAATTTGTTCTTGTTCAAGTCACTAGCAAGTCTCATGGCCTGAACTAGATATTACAATATTGTATATTCTTTGACAACGTCTCTTGAAGATATTTTGATTTGTTTATATTAAAGCGGGAGAGTGATGACCACGCAAGAATAAGGAACAAATAAAAGGGCGCGTGAAGCCAAGCGAGGCAGGTGTGGCTGGGCCCACATAAGGTACAACTACAACAGGAAACAGCAATGTTTTGTGATTTGTGTGTGTTAACTGTTAATGTTAAAGCATCACATAAAGTTGTGACCAATTAATTACGTAATTTGTTTGTATGCTCAGAATCTCTCTTTTCTCATCGAAACCGTCCTTTTCTTCTCCTTCACTGATTTTCCTTTCTTTATACTTAGTTTCAAACCCCCAACTAAGCCTCCATATGTTTGTTATGTATTCACTATCCAAAGTGACACACACAACAGACAATCCATAGCCATATCAAACAGAAACCCAAATCGTCCATCTGCTTCTTCTTCTTCTTTTTCTCTGTCTTTTCATTTCTTCGGAGATCGATAAATTGTTTTACTTTTGGTGATTGATTGAACAAAGCCAAGATCAGGATACTATTTTCGTGTTGAGAGTGTAAAGGAAAGATACGATGGTGGGTATTTTCTCTAGATTTTCTGCCAGCAGAACCAGCCATCGGCGGAGCCAGAGTGCTATTGTAATAACCCCTTTTCTCTATCTGCATTTTTCTTTATGTTTTGCTTAAATCTTATTGATGTACTGTTGCGTTGACTTTCGCCAATCACTTCCTGAGTTTTCCAAGAGTTTTGGTAATTTGATTGGGATTCAGCTGATGTGCATGTTGTTCAGTTGGGTTCTATTTGTTGCTTAAATCTGTTTCTCTGATTTTGATTGGACTAGACTGTTCTATCTCTATGACTGTAGCTGTGTAATTTTGATCCATGTTTATGTTGAATTAGAAATGTAGGATATAAAATAAATATGCTTTTCTGGGATTATTTGATGGGTTTCTGTCAATTCTGTATCATGAATGTTTTGATTCTGGTTGTTGCCACCTTATAATTGTCTGTTATCTTCTTCTTGGTTAGTTATTGACAGAAATTGCTCAAAATCTTTGATTTTTTTAATATTTGAATTGATATGGTACATGGCAATGCTTTTGGTAGGGTCCTCAAATTTCTGTCTTGGATAAACTGATGCTTACTACTCCATTTTTGGATACATTTCAGTGGTTGTATATACGTTTTCATGTATGTGATTTGGTAATTTTGTAATGATTTCATAACGGTTTGCATTATATAATGCAGGACGAGAGGGAAGTAATACCAGCAACTACAGAGGTTACGGATGCAGCTACTGTTCCAGCTGCCCCTACTCATGGGATTGAAATTGCAGTAGAGTTTAAGCCAGTTGAACACCCAATAGAGCCTCTGGATAATGACCGTCCAATTCAATGCCCACAACCGGAACCATCAATTCTCAATGTAAGCTTCAAACATAATTTCCATCCTTAAGATTATTTTTGTATAATAGTCTCAGTCTGCCTCATGTGATGAACGTGTCTAAATTGGGTTCCTTTGCTACCCATACATAGTTTGGTTTTGGTCCAACCAATTTTTGTGCATTATTTTGCGGGTGGTCCAATCTTGTTCTCTATCCTTGTGATGATAAGATTGTTGTGCCCAAAATGTTAGGAGCATGATTAATTATATGCTTGTGAAATTATCAAGTTATACATTTATTGCAATTCAATTAAAATCTACATTATTTTTGGTGGGTGGGCTACAAGTTGTAATGTGGGTCATTAATTTATTGCGGTTTACATATTCAAAATGAAATCTCTCTGGGATCATTCATTCAACTATTTTAATTGAATGTCGGAAGATAAGACATGTTGGGTATTTTCAAATTTTAATTCTTGTGTTCAGTTAACTTTTAATAGAGGTCATATTTGGAATTAGAAAAAGTTATCTTTCCTAAATGGAATAGAAATATTAATAAAACATCGAATCTTTCAAATTCCGAGGAGGTGCTATCTAAGATATTCAACTTTTTGAGCCTCGGTTGTTGCGCTTGTTGATAAATAAATAAAAAAGATAATTGAACCAACTTGCATTTCAGTTACATCAATATAAAGATTAAATGACTGACCCCTCGTAGATAATTTGAATGCATACTCACTATTTTTAGCTTAGGAGGACTTCCCTGAATCTGTTGATAACTGCAGTCTATCCCCCATACTAGTAGAACATTCCGTCCATTTTTTCTCTTCAAAAACTTGTTGCAAAAGGACTATAGCTTATTTCAAAAGCTTTGTAATAATTGTTAACTGAATATGGTCACATGTCAAGTCTGTTTGTTGACACATTTGTCATTCAGCTGGCCTAAATTTTGAAACTCATTTAGCTTGTCGATATCCATATTCTTGTTCTTCTTGTTGTCATACATATAGTATGCGTTACCCTAATTTGGGATCTTAAAGGGATGGTATATGTGATATACAGTCTGAATTAGACAAATTGTAGCTGGAGTCTGCCAGAATGACTTGATGAATACCAGAGTTCAATTCAGAAACATTGTTCTAGGGTTGTATTTTAGATGGAGCTTAGACCCTGTATGTTATCATCAGTTTTCAAATGGCAAATCCAAATTGCTCCAGTTTTCCCATGCATTTGAACTATTCAGGCAAAGGTTAGAAATTTATGTCATACGACAAAGGTTCAAGTCTTCAAGATGGTTTAAATCAATTTTATAGACCTTGGAAATATCTTGCGTGGGCAAGTTTGATTGAAACTAAATTACCATACTTTATTCATGCATTCCCTTAACTCTAAAAGGTTAAAACGTTTATCTTCCAAGCTTTTGATATTTGGTTTCTCATTAATCAGGATGGGAGACTATGGAAGGAGCGAGTATCTGCAACCGTGCGTAGGAGAGCCGACTTGCCTGCTAGGATGGAAGAAGGAAACATTGAATCCGACACTGCTGGATCGAAACCAAGACCAGCTAGAATTAATCGTATGATTTTACCATCTATGAGTGCCCCTGAGCATGATCTTCTAAATCTGCTTGAAGAATGTAATGCCTCTGGGATCTAATACCTGGTATTGATTCACATCGGAAATTTTACTATACAAAAGCTTCAACATCGCTCTTCTTCTGTCTTGTTTCTTTTTCCTTCCCATTCTGCTGTGTGAATGATGTATCAAAAGTCATTGTCGAGTCCCTCTTTGTATGTACATTCTACTAAATATAAAAGCTTAGTCATGCTCAGTGTTTTACCTCCTTCGATTATATTGTCAATGTCAAATATATAGTGCCAGTTTATGTAAGTTAATATGATCAACATATTCCTGAGAAAATTTGTACTGTTTCTTGGTAGCCTTGGCCATCAGATGCTATAAAACGTGTTCTACTTCCTCTATGTGTTTGAGGAGATTTTAAAGAAAGTGGGACAATTGGGGTTAACTAAATCTTTGAATTAATTTATCCATGGAGGGCTTGAAAACTAAACCCAAGGAGTTCATGTTACATTAGCTGTAATATATTTTGTAATGTAGCACAAGGAACTGGACTTTCAAGCATATGATGTGATTGAATGTTATGACTCATGGTTCTATCTATATATATCGCAAAGTTCATGGATACATGTTTAAGTTCACTTAATCTGATAATGTATAGATGTTCATTTTTATCTATTGTTGAGTGCTCTTGGTGTTATGCAGCAGGCCTGGGAAAATATGCTACTGAGATTAAGCAGTGTTGGCTACGATAACTTTATATAATATTGGAACCAACCCATTGTCACTTGATACTATATTGTTTTTGTCTCTACCCTTTCTTTTCTGTAACAGGGCCTTGGAACACAGGAACTGAGAGAGATTGCTATCTATGTTCCATTCTCAATCCACTGAATATGCTTTCCCTACTGGTAAAACAAGCCTCATCCATACCTATATTACTTCAATCACTTGTGCATTCTTTATTCTTTCTGTATCTCTGAATTGAACTGCTATATATAGTTTATGAATACACCATATAGGTACTTGAGTTGAACATAGACATGCTTATGAGGTAAAAGCACGTAGAGAAAACATACAGAAACGAGAGTATACATATGCAAAATTTATACAGGAAACTTGCCAATCTGATATGGATGCTGAACAGTTGGGTTGACGAGGTGCTTTTGAGGTCCACGGTAGCTTCCATGGTTCATCCTCTGCCATGTCCGGCGCAACTGTGTGGCATGATTTTGTTCAGCAACAGCACCAACTCCAACTCCAGCTCCAGCTGAGTGAGGTGATGATGCCAAGGAGGTGAAAATGAAGAGGAAGAGAACAAGGGATGTGAGCAAGACTCTGAACTGCACCATTCCTCCTTTTGGCTCTTCTTGCCTTTGGTGCAGGAAGAGAAAGGTGTGAAGGGTAAATAAATAAGTGGCAACAAGCAAGGGAAGCTTAACTTTACTTTGCTTGGAAGTCATGAATTTCATGCATTTACCTTTATTTCCCACTCCATGTAGTCATTGCTGGACTTTTGCTATGGGTTTGTGTGGGCAGGTTTCATTAGGTGGGGTTGGTCATTTTGTAAATAAAATATAATCAAATACATGAACATAAAGATGCATGTAGTTGCTTTAAGTAGTAATAATGTGAAAAAAGCCATAATTATTAAGACATGCTTTTAGGGTTCATGGATAAGATTACAACACCAACTTTGCCACTCCTTAATTTGTGTTTCCTCTGACTCTATAATCATGTTTGGTACAGCATATTCTAACAACCAAAAGGTGAGGTTTTCATTGCCTTCTCACCCTCTCACATGGAGATCTAATGATATTGTTTATTGAACTGTTCTTTTGGCAGAAAATTTTAGTATTTACAAATTAATTGCATCAAACTGATCATAATCCACTTACATTAATCATCAAGATACTTCAATGGAGAAGAAATTTTGGACCTATTGTCTAACAGGTTGTGTTTTTGGATAATTTGATAATATTTTGTTTGAATTTCATTAATTAAATTTTTGAAAAATGAAATTTTGGAATAGGCTTTGTAGATTTAATGTTCAGAAAATCATATAATGCGGCCATTTGACTTGGAGTTAAATTACTACACTAGAATGCTTGTTCCTTGTTCATTTGTTTCCTGTAGTATGAATCAAGGGCGCTTAGAGTTTGCAAAAAGGTAGCACACCATCAGTGGGGGATTCGAGTGTTGTCCGAAAATTCGTCTCAGCGTGATTGAAAATATACACTGGGGGATTCAAACTACACCTTGCTACGGAGGATTTCAAAGACGGTTATAGAGATAGAAAGTATAGAGAGTAGTTCTCAATAACAAGAACGAGATCCTTCTTCTCTTACTAATGAAGATGTATTTATACTTACAAATCAAGTCGTTGATATGACGACATGTGATTGGTCGGTGAGAAAGTGGAGTATGTTTCGAGGCCCATTGTGAGCTTGGGTTCTAACTTTCTAGGCATGTTGTTAGTGAATGTCGGACGAGTTTCAAAACCTTCACATGTCCTCCTAGAATTGTGGATTGGAATGAAGCTCTTAAGAACGTCTACCGCTTCAAATAATATCGTATTGTCAACTTATACTCTTGAGGCTTTAATCGCCTCATAAGCGTTTGGGTGTTGGGCACGGACATAACTTTATGCATGTTAGCATCCCGAGAGAATGCTTTGCTTGGTTTCTAGAAGGTAGGTGCCTTACTATTGTTAAACTTGACTTCAACTCAAAAGTTTAAGTTAATAGGTGGATGGTCCGACGTGTATATCAAGTAGTGATATACTTTACATTCTTATAATGTGAGATACATCAACACTCCCCTCACGTGCAAGCCGGATAACACAATAGATCATGCACGTGGACCTAGAAGTGAGGCAACATAGATGGGCCAATAGGCTCAAACAAAACCAATATCTCTGATATCATGTTAAACTTGACTATAACCCGAAAACTTGTCTCCCTTTTGGTCCACGTGCAAAATCTATTGTGTTATCCGACCTGCACGTGAGATGGAGTGTTAATGTTTCACACATTAAAAAAATGTGAAGTCTATCACTACTTGATATATACGTTGAGCCTTCCACCTATTAGTTTCAGCTTTTGAATTGAAGTCAAGTTTAATAATTATGCTTTAGGTGTTGTTTGGTAAGTCTATATTGCCTCTATATAAATTGTCTATAGAGGTTTTGGGCTTCAAAAGTTTGTTTGACAAAAAATATACCAACAAAATTGTCTATAGACGTGGGTCTTGTATAAACAATTTGCCATTGTTTCTCACATGAGGTTCATACCTCCTGTGAGAGACTGTGGACGTCTATATGAATTTCATCCCCAACATACCCTTCAACCACACAACTTATTTGTTATTAAACATTAGCCCCCTTCTCCACAGAGCATATCTGTTCTTTGAACCACCATCATCAAAACTCACCCACCATAATCAAATTTTTTTCAATAAGCTTGAAGTTGTAATATAAAGACAATAGGAATAGAAAAACACAACATTTGAAACATACAATTGCAGGGAGAGAGACAACTGCAATTTCTGGAACTGCAACGAAGGAATTGCAATTTTTGGAAGATAAGAACATCAATTTTTGCAGAGAATTTCAGAGAAAGACACCCCATGTACATTCTTTACACTTCATTAATTTAATTTTTGTTTCTTCTTTGTTGTTTTCTCTTTGTTGTTTACAGAATAATAGGGTCTAATACCTTCATTTTATGTGTCTGACCGGTCTACCCACATGTATTGGTGGGTATACATCTGATGTATTAACTCAGTATATTTTGTCTAGACGGTATACCCTACAAATGTGTGTGGTATACCGTCTGCAGCGGTATGCCACATGTGTAGGTGGGTTGACCGTCCATATGTTAACCCATGACCCCTTGTGTCTGGGCAGTAGACCCTTCACATGTGTGAGGTATACCGTCTTAGGTGGTATACCCACATGAGGAGGAGGGCTTACCTCCCACAATTATCTTTTGTTTGAGCGGTATACCCTCCTTTTAAATTTCAAAGAGCATTAAGGTCACTTTATATTAACCCCCTCTTTTTAGACAATTTTACCAAACAATACATTAACCTTTATACACAATTATCTCTATAGATAATAATCTCTTTAGATAATTACCTCTATACACATTTAATCTTTATAGACGAAAAATAGACTTACCAAACAAGGCCTAAATACACTCATCTTTAACCATTTGGAAAGGATTGCTCCTGACTTTTTATATTCTGTGTTATTGAACAATTCCATCATTTTCTTCTCATCTCTGTCAAAATATTCTCAATCATTTCCAAATCAAAACCATTGTCTCTAACTAATATTACAGTTAAAATCCAACTACTCATACATAAACAAATTCTCCCGAAATTCAAGAGTAGTTGAACATCTTCTTCCATAACTTATGATGGCATTGTTGAGCAACACATAGAAGATGGGAAGGAAGGCAGGGGCAATTTTGTCCGAATGGTTAAAAAGTGTGGATTTATCACACCCTTGAATATTTGCCCTTTTGAAAGTTGAAACGGTAACCTATACAATTCAATTGGCTCCATTACCCTAGACAGAAATTTGATAGTTCCAACAAAACCCTAATCCCGTAATCGATAAAGGGCCAATTTTTATTTTTCACAACCATTGCTCTTGTGTGCTCTGCTCCTGCTTCCGATACCAACAACGGCCATGGAAAGCACCAGCAAGAAGAAGGCGAAAATGGAAGATCCACAAGCTGATAAGTCATCTTCTTCGCGTTCAGTCGTGGACGATCTGCCTACCCAGATTCTTATGGAAATCCTCTCGAGGCTGCCCATCAGGACAATCATGGCTATCAGGTGCGTTTGCAAATCATGGCTCCTTCTCACATTAGATACCGAATTCGCTAAATTGCACTCAACAAGAGCACCCACTGAGCTCTTGCGTCTTCACAACAACCTTGACGATCGCGCCTTCTCAACCGATCTCGCCTTGGGCGAATTCGAAATGAAAAACAGTTCTGTTTCTAAGGTTCACTTTAACTTCCTATTTCAACTCCCAAGTTTTAATGTCGGGCCTGATAATGATGTTGATTTTGGAGACACACAACCGGTCACGTTGGTCAATTCTTGCCGTGGGTTCTTTTGCTATAGTGGATTTTATGAAACATTTGCTGTGATATGGAATCCAATTATGGGTCAGTTTATTACTGTTCCTGCACCTACAAGAAAAGGCGACGCTTTAGATTGTAGTTATGGGTTTGGTTTCAGTCCAAAGGAAAATAAATTCAAACTTCTGCGTATGCGTGGTCGCCATAGTTTAACTAATCGTGTCACTGGTTCGAGTTCATCTAAAGACAAGGCTGAGGTACTTACATTTGAGAAAGGCTCACCATCTTGGAGAAATGTTGGTTATTGCCCGGCTTTGTCTTTGTCTCTGGAAGACCAGTCTGAAGTGTTTGTGGAAAGAGCAATTCATTGGCTCAGTGGGGTTCGCACCTATAATATTGTTATAGTGTCTTTTGATTTTGACAGTGAAAAATTCGGAGAAGTTCCGCTCCCTGAAAGCTTAGATGATGTTGGAAAGAACCAAGCGAAAATTGGAGTATTAGGGGGTTGTCTTTCTCTAATAGATTCTACTGGTTATCGTATTCGCATATGGGTGATGAAGGAATATGGGGTTCAGGATTCATGGACAAAAGCATTTAAAATTGAAAAAGAAACACATTATTGTGAGATGAGTTATGGGTTTGAAGTCATAAAATACCTTGAAAATGGTGAATTATTGATGCTTAGGCACACTGGATGTCTGGTTGCCTATCATCGAGCTAAAGAAAGATTTAGAAGTTTAGGTCGTGCTCCTAGTTCTGAGCATAAGACTATTGCTTACACTCCAAGTCTTCTTCGGCTTCAGGATGCTATGATGACAAATCATGTGTATACGCTTAACGTCAAATTAAGGTGAGTATATCCTTATTAATTTTGCTAATTTATCTGTTACCATGATTTTCTAATTGAAGTTTGCTATTTATATGGGATGCTATATAATTGCCAGTTTACACTTCTGTTTATTGACTGAAAGGTTGAAGTATGTTTGCCTTGTCTTTTGATGATGTGATTTCCCTTGTTCTTTGTCTGGGATTTCACAGCAAGTTCTCTTTTGTGATCTTGCCCATTGTGTTGTGTTCTCTGTTTACTCAGCTTTTAACTAAGGAACTCAGTAGGCTGCTCAAACATAGTGTCCCACACAGATTGTTTGTGGTGTTTGAGATTGCGTCAAACCTTGACACCAGTCACCTTTTGATCTACTCCCTCCGTCCAAAAATGAGTGTCCTTTTTAAAATGAATTTTTTTTTTTCTCAAATTGAGTGTCCACTTTCTTTTATGAGAAAGTTAGTTATGCATGAATTGTCAATAATATCCTCATAATAAGTTTGTTAGAATTCATTAACGCATGATCTTAAGGATACAAGAGTAAATATACCACACTAACTAACTTCTCCTTAATTTTTCTCAAAATAGACATGAGTACACTCATTTTTGGGACGGAGGGAGTATCTGATTACACAACTAAGATCTAATATTCGTTTTGATGAATCATGTGATTTTAGTTACTTGCATTTATTACTATGTTCTCAGTATTACATCTCTTTGTTTAGGCCTGTATTGAAAATCTGCCGAAGTCTAATCGTTTTTGACCGTGCTGATCCGAAGGAATATTGGCGGCTTAATGAGGTATGCTTCTATCACTCGCAAAGGTTGGAAAGGTCCTTTATCCTTAGGTACCATTACAGTTTCAAGTGTGTAAGTTTCTGTATACTTGGTTTTGAAGCTTATTCATGTTAAATATTTGAATCTACAAATTCCCTCAATAATTGAAGGTTGATATAATACATGAGTTGGTACTCAAGAATAATCTGAAGGTGACAATCACTAAGGGTGAATCATTTTGTTTAACTTACAGATCATTTGTATGACCTTGATCCAGTTATTTCACTCTACGAAGATCATTTTTTTCCCTTACTTTTCTTACAAGTTCAGATATTTTCAGATCTTTCTGCTAACTTTTTGATGTTAAAATCTTAATACTTTTATTTTTCCTATTTTCACTGACAATCACTAAGGGTTAAAGTAGTCGGTAAACATTTTTGGACTTCCGTTATATTATTTAAAATGAATGTATTTGATTTTAATCCATCTCGCACTTTCTTGTTATGCTTCACTTCCGCTTTAAGTTACGAAGATGAGAGTGAAGTAGAAGACTTGAACTTAATCAAAAGTTACGAGGTGGATTTGAAAAATATTTCGTGAGGGTATCAATGTCTAATTCTTACTTACAGAAAGTAAGGTATTATTTTTGAGTATTGAGCTTAAATCAAAGGATGAATGTATTTTCCATGCAGGAGAACTCTGTGGAACACTTAACTTCACAAGAAAGGTCTAAAGCTTTATCTCGCAATAAGAAACAAAGTTCTAAGGAGCTTAGAGAGGAGCTTAGGAAGGAGCGGAAAGAGCAGAAAGAATTGGTGGAGAGATTGCAACAAAAAAATTCAAGGATTGAGCAGTTGGAAGATCAGATAAAGCAAATCGAGCAGCTCGAATAGCAGAACCAGATGAGGAGGATATGAGCCTTGTATCTTGATAAATTCCTAAGCTGATATATTTGCATAAACACTAGAGTAAATTTTGAATGATAATGGAATTGGTAGTGTTGCAGTTATGAGAGTTATTGGATATTTCCAGAACTGCATAAATTTGAACCTTTTGGGGATATTTGAAGGAGCTATTTTCTTTATAATCATGCCTACTTGCATTTTATATAGTTCTTTCCTTTCATATTCTAAAAACTTGGCTACTTGCATTTTTTATACAGTTCTGCTCTTCATTTACAGAATCTGAAACGGCGCATGCATTACGCGTCTTGATCAACTCCATGATACAGTCTTGGTGAAACTGTATCAAGCAAGGTGTTGTGACTTTGGTTTCATTATTATCATCATTTGAAGATAGATCAAATGAGCTAAAAGATTGATTTATGTCCATACATTTGAAGTTAATGAATGATGAATCGTAGAAGGAGGAAGTTAAAAACTTAATGAATGATAAGTGCCAACTATATTCCTGGTCTGCACACATGTTTTCAGCATCCAAATTTGAAATTTGTTGTAAGTCGTGCTCTTTGAGTTTGTTTTATGCTTGGGCAATAGTTAACCATTATCATGATAAACTCTTGCAACAAAATTCCAATTTTATGTTTCTTTTTAAATCTTTACGCTGCTAAATAAATCACACTTGTTATAGTAATTTCTGTAATGCTAGGACTATGCTGTGTAAGTACTTAAATTTTATTCTCTGTATGATGGAAAATTATAGCAGTAGTCAGTTTTAGTTCTATATACTTTCAGAACTCTAATCTGTTATTTATTCAGATGAATCAATGATTTATTTACTGAAGTTCATTTCAATTGCTAGCTTTTAAGTATTAAATTTCTCAATCTTATCTTTGGGTTTAGGTATGCTGTTATGGAACGACAAAAATTGGCTGCAATCAACTGGTGGAGATTTGTGGTACGTTTTTCTTAATTACGAAGACATAAAAAGTTGGATTTTATACTTCAAAGTTCAATTCCTTTTTAGGTGTTAGTTAATGCTTTCCCTTCCTTTTCATTTTTTTTTCTCCATCTCTAAGTTGTTGGATCCACTAAGATGTGAACTTTAGATTGTTCTCACTCTTCTATGGACCTTTTATTTATTGCCAACTTAAGCTTAGCCATGAAGCAAAGAGGAATGGCATGGATGGCTAAGATTTAATTTACCAAAAGCATGATCTGATGTAGTGGATATTTAATTGGAATCTATTTACAATAGTTTGAACAATAGTTCACCATACATTTAAGTTCACCGTACATTTTGGTTTCACTCATGCTCAACATTCTACACACAGAAATTTTATAGTTTCAACCAAACCCTTAATCGATAAAGTACCAATTTTTAGTTTTCACTAGCATTGCTCGTACTCTTCTTGTGTACTCTGCTCCTGCATCCGATACCAACAACGGTCATGGAAATGGAAGATCCACAAGCTGATACTTCATCTTCTTGGCGTTCACTCGTGGACAATCTGCCTAGCCAGATTCTTATGGAAATTCTGTCGAGACTACCCATCAAGACAATCATGGTTACCAGGTGTGTTTGCAAATCATGGCTCCTTCTCACCTCAGATACTGAATTCGCTAAATTGCACTCAACAAGAGCACCCTCTGAGCTCTTGATTCCATTTCGTAACAAAAGCATGTTCACAACAGATCTCATATTGGGTGAGTTCAAAATGTGGAACAGTTCTGCTTTTAAGGTTCACTTTAAATTCTTGTTTCAACTCCCATGTTTTGATGTTGGGCCTGATAATGATGTTAATTTTGGAGAGACACACCCGGTAAGGTTGGTCAATTCGTGCTATGGTTTCCTTTGCTATCGTGGATTGTTAAACCAATTCGCTGTGATATGGAATCCAATTATGGGTCAGTTCATTACTCTTCCTGCGCCTAGCAAACAAAGTAATGCTAAAGATTTTACCAATTATGGGTTTGGTTTCAGTCCAAAGGCAAACAAATTCAAACTTTTGCGTATGCTTAGTGTAACTGATCCTGTCACTGGTTTGATTTCATCTAAAGCATTGGCTGAGGTATTTACATTTGAGGAAGGCTCGTTCTCTTGGAGGAATTTTGGTTATTCCCCGTGTTCGTCTCTGGAAGTGGAAGCAATGTCTGTAGTGTTTGTGGAAAGTGCAATTAATTGGATTATTAGGGATCACAATACCTTAGATATTGTTATAGTTTCTTTTGATTTTGACAGTGAAAGATTCGGAAATGTTCTGCTTCCGTCACACTTAGATGAATTTGAAAAGCATCAAGTGAAAATTGGAGTATTAGGGGGTTGTCTTTCTCTAACAGAATTTAGCGGTGGTCGTATGTGCATATGGGTGATGAAGGAATATGGTGTTCAGGATTCATGGACAAAAGCATTTTCTATAGAAAACTGTGAGATCATGAGTTATGAGTTCGAACTCATAAAATATCTTGAAAATGGTGAAGTATTGATGCTTAGGCACATTGGCTGTTTAGTTGCCTATCATCCAGCTAAAGAGAGATTTAGATGTTTAGGTTCTGTTCCTAGATGTGACTGTGTAACTTTTGCTTACACTCCCAAGTCTTTTTCGGCTTGAGGATGCTATGATGAGAAATCATGTGCATACGCACGATGATTTTCAAATTGAAGTTTGCTATTTATATGTGATGCTATATGTTTGTGAGTTCAAACTTCTGTTTATTGATTGAAAAGTTGAAGTATGTTTGCCTTGTCTTTTGAAGTTGTGATTTTCCTCTTTCTTTTTCTGTTCAGGATCTGACAGTAAGCTTTCTTTCACGACCATGCCCATTGTGTTGTCTTCTCTGTTTCCACGAAATTGCTTAGGCTTTTTGGTTTGGGAACGTAAAAACAATTATAACACCGGTCACCTCTTGATCTACATGAATGCACTACTATGATCTAGTATTTGTTTTGATGAATCGTGTGATTTTAGTTACTTACATTTATTACTATGTTCTCAGTATTGCATCTCTTGGTTTAGGCGTGTATGGAAAGTCTGCCCAAATCTAATCCTTTATGACCATGCTGGTCCGATGGAATATTGGTGGCTTAATGAGGTATGCTTCTATCATTTGCAAATGTCGGGAAGCCATTACACTTTCAAGTATGTAAGTTTCTGTATGCTTGGTTTTGAAGCTTATGTTAAATATTTGAATCAACAAACTCTCTCCATTATTGAAGGTTGATATGCGTACATGAGTTAGTACTCAAGAATAAACTGAAAGTTGACTTTCAAAATCTTATAGTTAGTAATAAACTAAAAGGGTGTATCATTTTCTTACAAGTTTAGAAAATTTCAGATCATTTTCTGCTAACAGTTTGATGTTTGTTATTCAAGTCTTAATACTCAAAATTTCCAATTTTTGTTGACAATCACTAAGGGTGAAAGTAGTGTAAACATTGTTGGACTCAAGTTATATTCTTTAAAATGAATGTATTTGATTTTAATCCATCTCCCACTTTCTTGCTATGCTTCACATCTTTTTTAAGGTTTCTTCAACTATAGTTGATAAATTTGAACATATTAATTGATGAGAGTGAAGCAGAAGACTTTTTTTTTATCAGCAAGCATACAAACACCAAGGCTCGAACTTGAGATCTGAAAAATATGAGGTGGACTTGAAAAATATGCAGGAGAATTCTAGAGAACACTCAACTTCACGAGAAAGGTCTAAAGCTCTATCTCGCAATTGGAGGAAATTCCCAACTAATCGAGAAAGGTCTACAGCTTTATCCCTTAATAGGAAGAAACAAATTTCTGAGGAGCTTAGAGAGAATATTTTGAAGGAGTGTAAAAAGTTGGTGGAGAGATTGCAAACGAAAAAAATTCGAGGATTGAGCAGTTGAAAGAGCAGATAAAGCAAATCGAGCAGCTCAAATAGTAGAATCAGATTAGGAGGAGACGAGCTTTGATGAGTTGCTAACATTCAGCTTCTTAATGCAACATTCAGCTCCTTAATAGATTGATTCAGGCAAAACAAACAAGCACTAAACCAATATACTTCTGTAAACTCACGATTAAATTTGAATGATTATGGATTTGGTAGTGTTGCAGATATGAGATAGACGATGCTTAAATTTGAACCTTTTGGTGTGCTTGAGAGATCAATTTTCCATATGACGATACCTACTTACATCTTAGTCTCTGTTATTTGAAAGATCAATTTTCAATTTTCCGCATGGTGAACTCTCAACTTGTCTCTCCATGCCACATCAAAGGCTCCCGTTTCACCCGGCTATCATCGTGATGTCTTGCTTCGTTTGGAAAGTAAGGCGCTACTCGAAACGGTAATGATTTTTAGGTGTTCAGGTCCCACCTGTAATGCTTGAAGGGTTTACGAAAGCTCTAAATATCATCTAAAGTTTGTGTTCGCCACTTTTTTTCTCACATTTTTATGTATTGAATAAATACAAAATCAACAGATCTAACATGATAAATTTTTTTCTTTCATCGGTTTCATCATCATAACTGGCTTATTTCATACGTTCCATTCATCTCGACTATCTGTTAATTTGTGAGAGTATGTTTATTATGTGTAGATTAGTTTATTTTAGGGATAATTGCATATACTCCCCTCAAACTTTGAAGATTTTGCACATAAGCCCCCTAAACTTTTTCCGTTAGCAGATAACCCCCTCAACTTGCGCAGAACCGAATTCTGTTAATTTTTTTGTTAAATCTACGGAAAAACACTATCTCTCCTCATATGTCTTACACATGACTTATTAATCTTTTAAAATACCCATTTTATCCTTATTCCTTATTTTATTTTTAAGTTTAGAACACTTGAAGTTTCTGGCGTCGAAAATTTCAAATACAAATAAGAACAAATACAGGTGCAACACTAAAGCCAAAAAGTAAGAAAAAGAAAGCCATTTTTTACTAAAGCCAGATTGTTTAGACACAATCACAGACCCAAATCCTATAAAATTTAAATCGAAATCATGAGACCCATTCAGCCACCATCCTCCGCCGCCAGTTCTATCCAGAGCTCTTCCCGGCGCCGCCCGAACCCAACCATGTCGATGCCGCAGCGAGTGTCGACGTCTCTTGCAGTCCTCTGCCCCTTCCGCCTTCGGTCGCGCTAATCATCATCCGTCAAGCGACAACACTGGTTCGAGAGCATATCCATCATCTCCGGCGAAGGCGAGAGCAGATTCACCATCTCCGGCGAAGGTGAGATTAGATCCACCATCTCCGGCGAGGGCAAGAGCAGATCCACCATTTTCGTTCGACCGTAGTCCAGGTCCAACGCCTTGCTCTCTCCATCGTTCATCGAGCTCTGCATATTTGCAGATCCGGCGAGAGAAACCACGGCAACGCGGAGGCGGCGTGTGGCTTAGGTGGAGATCAACGGCGTGGAGCTCCGGTGAGTCTCCGACGACGGGCAGCACTGGTGAGTCTCCGCTGGCGAGTGATGTGGGAGATGAGAGAAAGTGGAGATAGAGTTTGGAGATGAGAGAGAGAGAGAGGGAGAAAGAGAGATGAGAGTGGGTGAGATAATAATTTTTTTAATTCCTAAAAATAATAAATAATTAAAAAGATAAGGATATTTTAGTCATTTTACAACAAATTTAAATATTTAACGGCCAAGTCGGTTCCATGCAAGTTGAGGGGGTGTCTGCAATTATCCCTTTCTTTTATATTATTTTATTTTAAATTGTATGTAAGTAGTTTGTTGTTTTCATAGTTTGTTACTATTGCGCTATATATGTTTTCTCATTTTGAAAGTTTTGTTTTATCTTCTATTGTTTAATATGAGTCAGTCGATGTGTATTGTTTGGTACTGAGATGTGACATTTTTTATTGACAAAGACTCAATGATGGTGACGGTTATCATTGAAGTTGATGTTACATATGTCGTTGTTAGAGTTTGAGTCATAAAAGAGGAAACCAAGATTTTTGTATTGATATTTGGTGATAGTTTCGTTGCAACTAAATTCTTCAATAGAATATAAGTTGTGCTTGTGAAGCAGTATGCGAAAGAGTGACCAATGCGATTGCTAGATCCGCCGTTTCAATGTCAAACACACACGATTGGTTATCGAGTTGATACCAAATAATAATTTTTTGAATACAAAAACGCATATATTCATTATCAAAAGATAGAGTTGTTTCTACATAAGACGAGCAAAATAATAAACCTATCTACTCAAGTATACCTGGCAAACTTGTTGGCCCAACCTTTTCTTAAACAAGACCCGAATAGATACATCATGACGACGATGGAACATGAGAAATTCAAATTTTCAAAATTAGTTTTCTTTTATTGAATAAAGTATAGGAGAAATTACATAAAGGTGCCCTCATTTGAAACTCATTTGCGCAAAGGTGCCCTCATGCTGCCAAACATACTTTAGGGTACTTTACTATCCAATTTGTGATCCGCCAATATTTCCGTCTGTTTCTGTTAATTGCAGCTGGAAATGACCAAATTGCTCTTCTTCTCCATCTTCTACTTCTTCTCCGGATCACTGTTCACATTTTTCTCCAAATCTCCATCTCCATTTTCTCCAACTCTTCCATCTCCATCTCTTCCAAATCTTCTATCTCCAATCCTTCTCTATCTCCTCCAAATCTTCCATCTCCATCTCCATCTTCTTCAAATCATTCATCTCATCTCCTTCAAATCTTTTATCTCTTTCTAATCATTCATTATCAAGTATAAAGAATTATACCTACAAGCACCACCATCACTTCTCTTCTCCATCTTGTCTCCGATCTCAAAAATCGTCATTATTGTCGTCGTTGCCGCAACCATTGCCGGAAGCCCTAACCCACGATCACTCTACTCTAAAATACCAAAATTTTATCTCTATAATAAGTTTCTTCAAAATACCCAATTTTTGCAGATTCCGACGGAATTTTGGTCTTTTGAGGGCACTCTAATGCAAATGTGTTTTCAAATAAGTGTGCTCTAGTGCAAATGATTTTCAAATAAGGGTATCCTTCTATAATTACCCTAAGGATAAAATTGGTATTTTATAAAGTTATACAAGCACGTGCATGACACATGATGAGAGATAGTGCATTTTTGTCCATTTTCGTTTATTTTAACTGAAGAATTACAAATTGTATAATTTAGTGTATCCTAAAGTACGTTTGACAATTTGAGTACACATTTGTGCAAATGAGTTTCAAAAAAGAACACATTATGTAATTTCCCCTAAAGTATAAAACGAAGGGTTTCGGTGCGGAGGTACTTGGCTATATATTCCTAATCTTGTGAAGATAATCAGGAAGCGATCAACGTTACATTGGCAGCCATGGATGCTCCTCTCACGAAAGCTGCGAAGAGAAATAGATGGCCTGCGAGTTCTCGTGGTTCGTATCTTCCGAGCCATGTCCTGATGGAGATTCTCTGCCGATTGCCCATCCAGACCCTCATTTCCTGCAAGTGCGTCTGCAAATTGTGGCTCAACCTCATCTCAACTGACCCCCATTTTATCAAAATGCACCTTCAGAGATCACCCTATGAGCTTCTCTTCCATTCTACCTCCTCTTCCTGTGACTCCATAAGGTTTTACATGGGTAACATTCAATTTCACAGTAACTCTGCTCCTAATCTCAAGCTCAGTTTTTTATTCGACTTTCCTAAGTTCGGTGTGAGCAGCGGCAATTCTATTGATTACAGTGCCACTCGCAGAAAACAGCTTTACTTTGTCAATTCATGTAATGGGTTAGTCTTATTTCATAATGACAATGAAGATGTTATGTATGCTGTGGTATGTAACCCGATTACTGGTGAATTTATAACCTTTCCTGAACCTAAAATTGGGAAATATAAGCCACAATTGGTTGCTTATGGGTTGGGTTTCAGTGGAAAGGCCAACCGTTTCAAACTCTTACGCCTAATGAAACATAAGGTAAATTATACATGCAAACTGTTTGTTGAGATATGTACATTTGAGGAAGAATCCCTCTTGGAGAGATGCTGGTGTAAGCCCTTACTTTGATGGTGAGGTGACATCATCGTCGGAATTTGTTTTCTTAGAAGGAAAACTTCATATACATTATTCTCGTTCCGGTGTATCATATATTTCTTGTTTTGATTTTGATGATGAACTGTTTGGAGAAGTACCACTCCCACTGGATCACATTGATGATAGTGGAATGAGTATTGGAATATTAGGGGACAGTCTTTGTATAAGCCATTGTGGACCTGATCCTGACAGTTGTGTTGACATATGGGTGATGAAGGAATATGGTGTTAAAGATTCGTGGACAAAAGCATTTTCTGTTGCAAAGTATAATCCAACTGCATTTTCACCCGACCAGCATACACCTATTGAATACATGGACATTGGTGAAATACTGATGTTGCATGAATGTAGAGATCTGGTTTTGCATAACCCAATTGTAAATAGTATCAGAACTGTCGGTCGTATTGATTATCTGAAAGTGAATGCTTATCGTCCGTCTCTTCGTCTGCTCGAGGATGCTTTGATGGGATATCATGCCCGTGTGCACAATGTCAATTCAAGGTAAAACGTGCTTTATTAAAATGCGATTTTCTCCACGTGTTGCTTATTTGATATATGGTGTGTGCCTTTTCCATTCAAATAGTTTGTTATTGAAAAAGTTGTATCTGTTGTGCACGTTAAGGTTGAGTATGCTTTTGCTCAATATGAACATAGCTATGTTAACAAGCCTTGGTACCTTACTAATAGATTGAGGCGTGTTGTGTGTCCAATTAAGTGCTAACTATGGTCTGCACACATGTTTTCTGCATCCAAATTTGAAATTTGTTGTGTGTCGTGCCTTTGAGTTTGTTTTATGCTTGGGCAATAGTTAACTATTATTATGATAAACACTTGCAACAAAATTTCAATTTCATGTTTTACACTGCTAAATAAATCACAACTGTTATTGTAATTTCTGTAATGCTAGGAATAAACTATTTAAGTAATTACTTTTTTTTCCCTGTTTGATACAAAATTATAGTAGTCGTCAGTTATAGTTCTATATACTTAGAGAACTCTAATCTGTTATTTATTCATATGTATCAATGATTTATTTACTGAAGATCACTTCAATTGCTAGCTTTTGAGTATTAAATTTCTCAGTCTTATTATCTTTGGGTTTAGGTATGCTATTATGGAGCAAAAAAAATTGGATGCAATCAGTTGGTGGAAATTTGTGGTATGTTTCTCTTAATTACAAAGACACAAAAAGTTGGATTTTATACTTCAAAGTCCAATTCCTTTTTAGGTGTTAGTTAATGCTTCCCCTCCCTTCTCATTTTTCTTCTCCACCTCTAAGTTGTTGGATCCACTAATATGTGAACTTTAGATTGTTCTCACTCATCTATGACCTTCTAATTTCATAATTTAGATTGGTTTATTCCAAACCAACAATAGCAGCATTTTACTCAAATAAAGCTTAATGGCCCCTCAATTAAAACATTTGAAATGAATGAAAGTGAAGATGAGACTCTCACATGATACCTACATTGTGAAACGAGTGCCATAATTTTTTTACTTTTTAATTGATCTGAAGCTATAATGTATCTTCATTGTAGGAGAAGGATTTTGTGCAGAAGCCACCACAGCAACAATGTTCTGAGGCCCCTCTTACAAATGATGATATTCATGTTCCTATTACTGGAGAAGAGAGACGTGTTCAAACCCCTGCAACACATGTTACTACTGAAGTGCCTTGTGAAGAAATGAAAACTACGGTGGAGAAGTTAGGGGAGGAGCTAAGGAAGGAGCGCCAAAAGCGACAAGAGTTGGAACAGAGATTGCAAAATGAGACTGAACATCTAAAACAACAGAACCAAAAGTTGGAAGAGAGTTTGCGAAATGAACATGCCAAGGTGGAGGAGCTGAAAGAGCAGATTCTACAAAGCGAGCAGCTCAAACAGGAAAACCAACAAATGGCGCTGCAATTGGTAGACGGGTGAGGGCAAATCCTGCGAGCTCTCATTGACCTGGTAAACTGATCCAAATATAGTTTTAGCCTAACATTTTTTATGTTTGAAAAAGTATGTTGGCTTGGAAGCTGATGCAATTGATCAGAGTGGTTAGTTTTGCATGATGGGTGTGTTTATGACTGTTAATGAACTGGATTTTAGTACTTGGATGCTTATATTTTTGTGCCGGTAGTTGTATGAATAGAAAAAAGACACTTATTTTAGGACGGAACATGAAATATTACTGTAAGCTATTTATTCAACAAAAGCTATGGAACATGGGAATTTATAGCCAACTTAAGCTTATTAGCCATGAAGCAAAACTGTGCGTAGGTAGGTGTTATAAATTTCCCGAAGTTGAATGTAGTTCGGTGTTACAAATTTTTCGTAATTGTGTGTAGTCCGGTGTTACAAATTTCTCGACTTTGTACGTAGTTCGGTGCTACATATTCCTCAAAATTGTACGTAGTTTGGTGCTATAAGTTCCTTGAATTTGTACGTACGTAGTTTGGTGTCACAAACTCCTCGAAGCTGTAATTGGTGTTACCAGCTCTATGCATTTGTATTATTTGATTTGATTCAAAATTCATAGATTAATTTGTTTGAATAACTTATTTATTTATTTATCAACAACAAGTACTTTTGTAATAGTTTCGTGTTTCAATAACTAAATATGCGCAAATCAAACCCTACGAACGCGATTAATACATTTACTAAATGAGTTGCATTGACGCAACACAACATAATAGACACGAAAACGACCTTAACACAATCTTTGACTTGACCCAATACATTTGTAACGACACAAGTTAACTATTTTTTTTGATCAGCGACGACACAACTAATCGTACTTGTGATTAGGAGGCACGACACATACGATTAGAAAACATGATATCAAATTTGCTAATTTTGTTACGACCCCTCGAACATTCTCTCACTTGCAATCCTGTGCACGATTTTTTTTTTTTTGATGATATATAATTAGAGTGATGACGTAGCTTGAACTCGTGACCTATATATAATTAGAGTGATGACGTAACTTGAACTCGTGACCTTTAAGTGAACTAAAGTTTTGCTAACACGTAAATAAATCTTTCAAGTGAAAATTTAACCTAATAGTTTGGGATTTTTAACTTCTATATTCTAATATCGTCATGATGGAATTCAAATATGGCAAGTTTGAGATTTTTGAAAGTGAGTATGGTGTAGAAAGAACACACTTGCGGCATTCAAAAAGTACCACTACAAAATAGTCATATAAAATTATCATGTGAACAACATTGGTCAGGCTTCGAAACAAGCAAGATCAGATCATTTGAGGTTATGGTTTAGTCAAGGTAAATGTGACAATTCGAGTTTTGGTCGTATTTTTCTATGCATGTTCAGAACTTCAGCTTGGAAATGCCTAACCCAATTCAACCATAAGGTTTGTGAGTTTGTTTAAGATACAAGTTTTGAATTACGAGACAGCCAAGTTCAAATTTTACGTGTAAGATGTGTGAGTTCAAATAGATTTGCTCGACTCCATCCACAAATTCTCAAAATAATATTGTACATGCTACATGTATTATTTTGAACTAAGAGAGTATATACCTCAGAACATCAGACGTCCAACTTTCTCAGCAGACTATTCACAGCAGCACTTTTCTTCATTTTATGAAGCTTGTTTATTACTGTATCATAAGAAACTGTGTCGGGCTTGCAATTTACCTCTTCCTTTTCCTTCATATCCATTAGGAACTCAGCAGCAACATCGACTTTTCCCATCTCGCAAAACCCATATATCAATGTAGAATAATTAATTATGTTAGGCTTGACACTTCCCGATTCCATCATCCTCAGCAACTCAACAGCAGTGTCAAAGTTACCCACTTTGCAAACCATGCATATCATTATATTACAAGTAACTACGTTAGGTTTCAAGCCTTTCTCTTCCATTTCCCTCAACAACACAACAACATCGTCACTATTACCCGTTTTGCCAAGCCCATTTATCAATGCAGTGTAGGTAACTACGTCAGGTTTCAAACAACTCTCTTCCATCTTCCTCAAAAACCCGACAACATCATCAATATTACCTGCTTTGCAAAGCCCATCCACTAACGCATTGTAAGTAACTAAGTTAGGTTCCGAACCTCTCCCTATCATCTCCCTCAGCAACTCAAAAGCAGCATCAACAATACCTGCGTTGCAAAGCCCATCTATCAATGTACTGTAACTAACTACGTTAGGTTCCAAACCTCTCTCTTCCATCTTCCCTAGCAACTCAAAAGCAGCATCAATGTTACCCGTTTTGCAAATCTCATCTATCAATGTATTATAAGTAACTACATCAGGTTTCAAAACACTCGCTTCCATCTTCCTTAGCAACTCATAAGTAGCATCAATGTCACCCACTTTGCAAAGCCCATCCATCAATGTATTGTAAGTAACTACATCAGGTTCCAAACCTCTCTCTTCCATCTTCCTTAGCAACCCAAAACCAGCATCAATGTTACCCGTTTTGCAAAGCCCATCAATCAATGTACTGTAAGTAACTACGTCAGGTTCCAAACCTCTCTCTTCCATCTTCCTTAGCAACTCATAAGCAGCCTCGATGTATCCCATTTTGCAATGCCCATTTATCAATATATTATAAGTAAATGCGTCAGGCTTGTAAGGTCCCTCCTCCATCTCCTTGAATATCCCTATAGCAGTATCAATTTCACCCAATTTGCAATAACAGTTAATCACTATGGTCTTAGTATAGGTATCAGATGGGACTCCAGATCTACACATGAGCTCATGCAAAGAAATGACTTGGGCGTAATGCTTGTTTCTTACAATTCCACTCAATATTCGGTTCAATTCTCTAACAGATGGCTTTGGAGTAGCTTGGAGTTTACTTTTGAAAAGAACAACAGCACGCTTAACCTCACTCTCACTGCCTCTAGACCTATTACCCCATGGTTTTCTACTACCCAAAGCCCCAACAATCACAGACTTGTTTCTGAGACCAACAAACTGAGAACGATAACGAGAACAAGCCCTAATTGTTCTTGACGAAACACCAATACTTGGAAAATCAAAAGATACAGACAACACAGTAGCTGTAGCAGAAGCAGTAGAGAAAAGAGGAACAGACCTTGGAGCACACGATGATGATGAAGATGATGCAGAGATCTCCATTATCTTCTTCTGGAAAAAGATTAGGGTTTGGTGAGAATGCGAAGCTCACAAATTTTCTGTGAAATGATTTGGTTTGTTGATAAGGTTGAAGCGAAGCAGATTATGCTACATATATATTTAGGTAGTGATAAATCCACACCCATAAAGACTAAATCCACACCTTTTCGCTTGATCAGTCTAAAATACCCCTTCTATATTAATGGCCCACAGTTAATAACAAAATATTATGGTAACGAGGGTAAAATTTATATCAGTTGACCGATATAAAATTAGATCAGTTGCAACTTAACAAAGCCAATGAGGTGATGACGCATCATTTAAAATCACTTATACCCAGCCAAGTGAATTTGGGGGAGCGGAGCGATCCGTCCGGATCTATGATTTTAAATGAGGTGTCACCACCTTATTAGTGCAACTGATATAATTTTATATCAGTCGACTGATATACATTAAACCCTAGTAATAAATAGTAGTAATTAATTAATGTGAGTTTTGTGTTTTGATGTATTTTTTATAGTCATCTCCACTGTCTTTTTCTCCGGTAAATATTAGCATATTGAATATTGATGATTTATAAAAATGTTGACTTAATTTTCAGTAGGATTGCTTTTTTCTTCTCTTTTTTTCTTTCTACGGATAATACTAGCTTAGTGATGATTTATAAATAAATAAATAACTTTTAATACTCGATAGTCAATAGGGTGTAATGAAGCGGAATTAAACTTAGAATTGACAGGGATAGCTAGGCTCAATTCTTTTTTGCTCGAGTTTGGCTCAACCTCAAATGAGCTATAGATTAAGACTCAGACTCGAGTCAATAAAAAATAGTCAAACCAGTTCGACGTGACTCGTTTACTCGTTATCATAACTTTAAATTTATTAATTTTTAAAATAAAATCATTAGTACATGTCAATAAACATAAATAATTTTTTTTAATGTCATACAAATAAAAACATTAAAAATAAATAGAGTTTAATGTATATCAGTTGACTGATATGAAGTTATATCAGTTGCACTAATAAGAGGGTGACACCTCATTTGAAATCATGGATCCGGACGGGTCGCTCCGCTCCCCCAAATTCACTTGGGTGGGAATAAGTGGTTTTAAA
>JAYMTK010000055.1:0-40603 GCA_036897405.1 Pelargonium myrrhifolium | reverse complement strand
CGGAAACCAAAAAGTCGATCGAAAATGGGTCAAATTAGGGCATTTCCCCATGGTAAATAGGTCAAAAAGAGGTCCATTATAGAATTCTTGGCGCAGGTAATAAAAAAGGAACCTAAATTGGAATTTCTTGGTTCCAAATCCCAACACTACCTAAATAAAATACTTATGAATTTTGTAATTGCAGCGATATCCTAAAGGGCCCTTCTTTCTTTGACAGTAAAATAGGAATCTTTTGTTCTTAGTAGCTCTTGGATACTCATTAATAGATATGAGTAGCTTTTAAAAACCCTGTCCGGAATAGATGTCCTGCAGGAAATAAAGAGTGCTGAGGTACGCTTCCAATTTTTATAGATAGGGCCGTGTCTTTATACTTTGGATACTCGGTGTTTTTCAAAAGGGATTCGGTTATAGTACCTTGTGTAGTTAATGTAATGTCTGGAAAGTAGAGCTTTTGTAAGAGTTTTTTAGTGAAGAAAACTCTTTTAAGTATAGCGAATAAACTTGTAATTTAGGGAATGTCCGGGATTATCGTCTTAAATAAAGAAGAATTTTACACGAAGCTTTCGAGTCGAACAAGTCTGACAGGGAGGGGTTAAGGTAAAAAATTTTGAGGGCCCTTACGGAATAGCAAATTTACGTGGAAGGGTCTCTAAAAGTCAAACAAAGCGGATGCTCAAGAAGTTTTAGCGTCGTTCTAGCTTTTCATAACAAGATTTTTTATTTTTGAATTATCAATTTCTATATTTCGGTTGGAAATTCCGGGGTTCTTAGTCTTGAGTTAAAACAAGGCTTAGCCTGTATAATTTATGGGTTACTGAAAAGGATTCCTGTAGATTTCTCTAAGAGGCGCGTTAAAGAATAGGGTTTTCTATTAATAATTTGTGGAACTTCTTTTAGGTTATTTTGTAGCATCTGGGAGAGTTGAGTTTTCTTAAAAGTGTGTATCTAATTCTTGTCCTTAACTAAAAAGGATACAGGATATAGCAGGGGATTCTTACAAGTAGTTCATAATAAAAAAGAAAGATTTCAACTAGGAACTCCTTACTTTGGTCGACAAGACATAACGTCTAAAATGGAGAAGTTCTGCACTTGTACATATATTTCTTTCTTACAACCAAGCACTAATAACAAAAAGAGGAAGAAACCTTACTTCTATATTATATAAAGTAGCTCCACAAGCTCTCAAGGGGTCCTTAAAAACACAATACTCTGAAAAAGACCTATTTATTAGCTTTCAAAGGAGACTAACAATTAAGACAGAAACACAGCTCCCTTTAAGTAAGGGGCCTGGGATTGAAAGTGTTTAGTCATCCCTTTTTATATAAGCTACCCAGTAAAGAATTTTTGCTTGACGAGATAAAATCACAAAAAACTCACAGAGACAACTTCTTTTAATTTAACTAGAAAAGTACTCTTTTTATAGAATAGAATTCCCTCTAATTCTAGAGTAGCTAACCCCCCTTGTATTTGTAGAACTTACAAAATACTAACGAAAATTCCTTCCTTATGGGTAGGTGCCATAGAATTACTGACTTATGCCTTTGTTTATATGCAGTTAGTAAATAGGAAAAAGGCTCTACAATCTACTTTCATTGGTATTTCCTTAGTTCTGCTCTGAAAAGACGGGCTAAATTAAAGCGGGTTTTCTCTAATTCTTTGTTATCTTAAAAACAGAAGCTGCTTGTGTAGCAGGGTTTCTAGTCGTTAGCAGGAATACCTAGAAAAAATAAGTCATTTAGCTTGTAACGATAGGGCAAATCTAAGCTGTATAAAGGTTAGGAGTTTCGAGTAAAGGAGGTAAAGTCTTTTGTTTCCGGTAAATACACTTATAAAAAGCAAAGAAATTCATAGAAAAACCTTATATCCGGATTATAGGATTCTATAGGATTCAAATAACTAAACTCGAGTTGAAATTAAGTTGAGATAACCCGTTAAGAAGTAGCTCGTATTCTCGTAATTTAAAAAGGTCCCCCTTATACAGCACCGCTTAGTCTAGATTTAGTCTATTATAATAAAGGACTTATAAAATATATGTAAGTAAAGAGGAAAACAAAAAATAATTAAGAACTTAAGCCCTTCTTTTCTGGGTTTTTATAGTAAGAGTAAGCCAGCTTGTTCTTTTTAGTTTGTTGGGAAAGAGCCCCTTTTGGGGGTGCTTGTAAGTGTTACCCGTGTAAAAGGATTTCTTAAAGGGAAACCCTCGGTAGACAAGGGGTATACTTTCTCTTTAGTTTAGCTATTATCAGCGCATCCCCTCACAGACGGGGCTTTAACCTATTGCCTTATTTGAGTAGTACCTAGTAGAGAGTAGGTAGTTAATACCTGAATTTAATGAATATAACTAGGGTACCCTAAAAGTTTATTCTAATTTGAGGGGGTGTGCTATATATAGAGGTCTCAGCTAACCCGAATAAAGACCTTCTACGGAGTAGACTGCTTCTTAGTTTCCTACAAAAATTGAGGTTAACGGTCAGCTACACTATTTTCTCCTTTCCTATGTTGTTTATTCGCCTAAGGAGTACTGTATAAGATAAGTGCGCTTAAATTATGTACTATTCTTTCGAGTCTGACTTACTCCAGATTAACAAAAATTCCGAGTATCCGCTAATATTTAGCCTTTCAATTCTTTTTCTTCGGGCAGACAACGTCTTTCGTGTTTTTAGGGTTTTTTATATTCTATATTTATAGACAGTTAAACACAAATGAAGGATCCCCTTGTCCCTTGTCTAGAAAAGATGCAGCTTTTAGGGTAAATCGGGATAGTTCGACATTTTTGTGAGTCATTTTTAAGGTATAACCGCCGAAGCTTAGTAGTCCCTAGTAAAAGAGAGACTTTATAAAGTATATTCTCTTAAAAAGTCTGGGATGGATTTCATTTTCCTGAAAAGTAGCGGAACTCTTGATTTTATATAAGTTTTTGCCGTTTCCCTAAGAGGTTTGTCTAAAGAATACAGGGCTCCTTTTCTATAATTCTAATATATGGATGTATTTTTCCACATAAAATTAGAAAACAAAAGTTTCTTTAAATTATATTTATAATATAAGAGTAATATACAGCTTTCGTTCTAGGACTTCTACAAATGGACCTCCCGCTTTTTAGTATTTTACGTCCTTATTGACTTGTAAGTTCTTTATCTATACAGGCCTGGACCCAGTAAAGCTTTCTTTTCGCATTTCCCTGTTGCTATTAAACAGTTTGGACTAGGTATAATCTTTAACTACATAAGCTCCTATAAAAAGCGTTTTTGGCTTAGAGTTTTTTGATATAACTTAGTTACGAGTACCTTTATCTATAGAGTTCTCCCTAGAGCCTATACTAGAATAAAAAATCCCTCAGTCAAGGTTACTAAACCCCTAACTTTAACTGGGTTTCGCAGGGGCTCTTTACAACTTTTATTTTATAAGAAAAGGCTGTTATTACTTTACTGCAGCTAAAAGTGAGTCTAAGGGCCGTATTTCCTTTTGATTTTATGTCTCAGGAAGTTTGCTGTTTCTACAGTAAATGTGATTTGAACCCGTGCGTACCCTTAACTCCAAAAAGCCAAAGTATTTCGATCTCGTAGGTCAATAAGGTTCTCGCTTAAAAAAAGAGTAGTAGAGAGGCGTAAAATTAAGGATATTCTATTTAAGTTTTATTGTTGAAATATTTATAATTTGAATTTATAAAGGGAAATACATAAACCATGTGTTTTCTGTGAATTCTTTCATTTTCAAAAACCCAGGATAATTTGGTGTTAGCCAAAAAACTCCTGTCAATTTCCTGTTTTCACAAAGTGAGGTAAATTGTAAACATTGCGTTTACTTTTTTTTGGGTATATTTCACTCTGTAGGAGTTACCACAATTTCTATAGGAGAGTATATAAAATAATTGTGTAAGGCTCATGTTGGTGAAAAAGCAGTTATATACATAGGAATAAAAGCATAAAATAGCTTCAAGTCTTTGTTTGGGATCCCGTTATTCGAAATTCTGTATAGAGCGGTTTTATAGTATTCCTAACTTTACTAAAAAATTCCTTGACCGATAACTTGCGGCACATTTTCAAAGGTTACTTCCAAGGGAACCCACTGCCTGCTTGTTAGCCCATTATAAAGAAACTTTAAGAAAAGTCCTTATCGAATTGTATGGGTTCTGAAGAATCGCTTTTGTATAAAAAAGAGTCGTATGAGCTAAGGGTATACATTATCTAAAAATGACTCTTACTTATTACAGCCTCTGACTCTGAACAGCTTTTTATAAATGAGTAGAGGAACAACGAAATTCTCGGGGACTTTAAAATTTTTTGTTGGCCAAGCACTTCCTTACTTTTAGAATTCCTTGACAATTTTATACCCAACAGAGATGTAGACTTAGCTACGGGGATATTTTGGAGAACAGTTGGGGTTAAAAATATATTGAGGATGTAACAGGTATGGGAAGCTTTTACTGTTATTGTGCGATCTATGCTATGCCCTCTGTGTGTAAAATGCTTAAAGAGTCTCGTTATAGGGTTGAATATCTTATTTAACGGGAAGCAGGGCTATAAAAAGGGTGTAGCTAAATTATTCTTTTTTTTGTTTTCTTTGTTTCCTATAGCTTTTATTGACTTACACTACTTGTTTCAGGATCAGGACTTTTTGTTTTGTTAGACCTGTACCTTCTACTAATTGTAACTAGTTTATCAATAAGCTGTTTATAGTTTCTATTAGAATAGAGTAATGAATTAAGCTTGCCTCTATTGCTGTATTGTTCTATCTTTGTAGTTAATAGAGGAGAATGTAGTTCTTATTGTTTGTTCTACTGTAGCTTTAGGGGCGGTTAGGTGGGATTATATCTTCCCGAAACAAGAGTTCCGTTTTGTTCTAAGCTTTCTTCTAAGGTTATTACTCAACGTACTTTGTGTTTATCGTTTGGGAGTATAGAAACTTATATGGGTTATCTACGATAGAATTCTAATACATTACCAACGGACCTAGTTCTTGCTTCTACTGTCTTCCTTCTTCTTCAAAGGCTTCAACATTCTTATTAAACTAAGATTTTCTGTTTTAAGCCGTGCTAAAATCCCGAAACATACGTTCTTTTATCGATTCCTCAGGTCTTCGGTTGGGATAAATGTAATCCAGGAATATGTAATATTGCTTATGTTTCTTATTCACTCGGTCTAGCCAATCTGAAAGTCAACTTACCTTGTCCGTATCTTGTGAGTTCCTAATCTTCCTTAAGAGTTTCTTGGCTTAACTTTAACCTTGATTCGTAAGTTGGGGAGAGTGTAGCTTTTCATTTATAAGGTATTTAGAAATAAAGTTAATAACTACTCTTTTTTCTCCTTGTGGGAAAATCAACATTTCATGAACTTTTTCTTCAAATCCGACCCCAGAATCCGGGGCTCACACAATGGCAAGCGATGCGTCGGAAAACTAGGAGTTCTTGACTTAACCTTTTTACTACAGAAACAACAAAAAGCACAGCTTCCTGGGTCACTATACTATATTCTTTGAATTCTATGAATAACCAAACGTTAAATGCAATAAGGAAGCGGACTCGTGAAGTACTATAATAAGGGAACTCCATCTTTAAAACCCTCAAGGAACCTAGATAATACGCAATTCCTGTTGTATTGTGTTTACTGACTACGCCTTTACTAGCAAGAGTCTCCCTTGTTAGGAACAGCTATATCTCTAAGAATCAAATAAGGAATCTTTCGCAGTTACATAGTATAAGAAAGGATTCCTTATAATACCTAGAGTACCCCGTTAAGGAGTCAAATAAATAGAATATAAGTATTACCGCATAAAGTTCTTCTCCAGATATCCCGTATTGTTGCAAGCTCTACATCCCAAAGCAGACCCATAACATTGGGAATACTTATTTACCTCTTGCAAGAACTACGACTTTTGTCAATGGAATTTAACGCATACAAGTATTGTATGAAAAACACCAAAACTCTCGCTAAGTTTTGTACCCCGTAAATAGGATTTCTTAATGACTGCAACCCCAAGATATACCAGGATAAACTGCCGGGTCCTCCAAAACTTCGGTAATATTTCTCCACTCTTGATAAAACTCAAATTATAAAAAATATATACCAAGCTTTAAGGCATACGCCTGCTCGGAAAGGTTAAAGCGCATGAATAAGGGGCGTACAAGGGTTGTTTTGGGATCTACTCTTTATTTAGATTTAGATATCTCTCAAGGGATTCTAGAAGTAATAGAAATTTTGTTTTTTTGAACCTTCCCTATGATTTTAGATCTTTTATCTCTGTAAAAAGGATATCTATATATGACTCAAGTACCATAAAGCATCCCCTAAATTAGCACAAGCGCCTAACCTTTCTAATACAAATAGATAAAGCAGGTTGTACTTATATTTTTAGATTACTTATTACCTCTTTATATACACCAGTGAATAATACAAGGAAATGTATATAGAGCACGCTTGTGACCGAAGATTGAACAAAAATGTAGGTACCGAAATAGTACTGGTTTAGTGGGGATTGTACAAGGGCCCTTCTCTAAAAGTCTTTTAACAACACACACCGTTATATCTTTAGGGGCGCTACTGCCCTTTTATTTGATAGTACATGTTACTCCCTTTAAGATCTAAGTGTACATTCTAAGACTCTTTTTTTGCAAGGCAAGGGCTTTTTATTTTTTATTACTCATCCTTTCTTATTCTATATTCTATACGCGATTCTTGCCTATAAATTCTGTATCCTAATCGCGGGCTTCTCTGGGTTTTTAAGTTATCGTTATTCTAAGAAGCTCTTTCAAGGGTAAAATTCCCGGTAAGATGAGTAAGCTGTTAACTTTGTGGAAAAGGAAGAATAACTCAAATACAAAGGAAACGGCTACATTTAGCTCTTAATTGTATCCATTTTTTATAGGTTTTTTGAATCGTCACTGAGTTCTAACCTATTTCAAGCAATCCGTTTTACATGGCAAGAAATTCCCCTACCAAGCATTAGACCCCCGCCGTTTTGATACATAATAGGAAAAAGCTACTACTTTACAAAGCCTCTAACTCTTAGAATAACTCCAAAAACATTATATAAACCAAGACTGTAACAGGGAAGTTTTCCCACTAAAAAAACTAAAAGAGTAAATAATAGCTAAGAATCCCTTTTATTCAACGCAAAAAATTTAAGTACAATCCACAGCAAAGTACTTTGTTGGGTCTTTTTTTCTGGACTTTTAAAAGCTCTCCTTTTGAAGCATGAAATACCATTATACCCAACGTATTTAGTAAAAAGAAAAGTGCCTGTGCCCTATTTAAATTTTGACTCTTAGATATCTATTTATATAGCAAAAGTTAATGCCTCGATAAGAATTCCACCCATGGGAACAGGCAAAGATACCAGGCCCTAAAATTGAAGTTAGTTTATACTACAATAAAGTAAAAAGTCCTGTAACATCTCTTGTCTTGTGAAAAACTTACAGATTTACATTATTAGATATAAGCAGGAATACCTTTTTTGCATACTAGAATTCACTTTTACTCTCTATCAAGTAAGTATTAGCTATTCGCAAGAAATATTGCGCTAACCCCGGGGTACTTAAAGCAAAAGGAACCCCAATATAAAGTAAATCGAAGATATGACGCGAATACTTCCACAGTTTAATAGTTTAGCTGCGGATAGGACAGATGTTCCAATTTCGGGTCTTAAAAGAATTTTATTACTAAACTCCTCCTAAATATCTCCTACGAAACTTATATAAAAAATTTTATTAAAACGAGGACTAGCATAAAATAAAGAAGTAGTTTTAACTACAAAGGTATATTAAAATATCAACATCCTTGGTAGGAAAAACTTGATAAAAAGGTGTCAACTCTTAGTAGAAATTCTAACTATTTCAATAACATGGGGCTATAACGTATATATAACTTGAATTGAAATAGTAAAGGGTCGCAGTTTCAACTTAAGGAATGGCTAAAGGAAAAAGGCTGTATCGCAGGCAGAGAGCTATTCAACATTTCCTAACAGGTCTTTTGCAGTACCAACTTCTTCCTTAGGTGCAAACCAACTAAAAATCCTTTTGAGCTTATAGAGGACTCTCTGAATCCGAGATTGAAGGCAAAGGTGTTCTTTTTGTATTCTTTCTTGTTAGAGTATATTCCTCAGAATTTCATAGTTTAGGATTTAGTCTCTTTGTTGTAAACAAGGGAAGTTTCTCTTTATCTTGATGTTAGAATGATTCCGATCTAGATCTAAGCGGGAAGGCAATGATAACAGATAATTGTAAATGGATTTTCTTTACTAACCTGAGTGCAAGGAGTTAGTTAATAAGTTTCGTACAAAAAGAAATCATGCAGAACAAAAGTTTTGGGTAAAAGAATTTTTATATGTACTCTCCTAAGCAGTCTTCTCTCTTAATTAATGATAAGATACAGAGAACAAGAGTAATTCCCTTTAGAAAGAGTTACTTTAACTACAATCAGTTCTGCTGGTGTTCCTTATTTGTTTCTGGTCGTAAGTAGGGGTTTTCTGAAAGAGATTTGCATGTCCTGCTTTTTCTTGTAAATAAAAAAACTTCTTAGGTATTCCTATCTTAGAAAGCTTGTGCTTGTGTCTAAAAAAATAGAACTTACTTGCTTGCAAAACCCAACCAGAATTCTTATCACTTTAACTAACTCGTTGGAATTCCTCTTACTTTTACTATTTCCGATATACTCTATAATCTTATTAAAGGTTTTTCGGTAGTGGAGTCCGCAGCTTAGAAACCTCTTTCTTTATATTATTCCTATTTGAATTTCTAAGAAAATGCCCGATTAGCTTGTAGGGTGGAACCTTTTACTTATTACTATTACCTACCCGTCGAGAACAAATAATCCTAGAAAAAGACTCCTAGCTTTTGCTTTTTGTAAAGTTTTATCTCCTTAAAAAACAAATCTTATTGTTACTTACTTTCTTACTGTCCTATCTTAGCTATACTTGTCTTTACTTTTTAAATTAAAAGAGGAACCCCTGCGAAACCCCAGTCAGTTCTAATGTGTTTAGTTACTTTAGACTTTAAATCAGATTATAAACCTTTCCTTTGTACTCAAAGATTATAACTCCAATATACTATAACCTCCTAAAAAAAGGGATTTTTAGTAGAATAGTGTCTTTTTCCTTACTTGGATATACGGGCGCTAAAGGAATCTATTCTAAAGGGTATTTGGGAGTTACAGCAAGTAATAGTAAATCCTATGCTTGTTTTTTTTTATATAGGATATTTGAAACTCAAGGTCTTCAGAGAGAGGTAACAAAAAGCTTAACTTCGACCGGAATACTAAGAAAACCCAGGAATATACAGTAAGAAGGGAACCACAAGGGAAGAGTATCCTGCTTTCGGATTTAATATAAGTCTCTGACCTTGCTTTCTCTCAACTAAAGGCCTTAACTTCCTTTGTGAAAAATTATAGGGATATAAAGAAAGCTTTTGATTCTGTGCCGCTAAACTAAAGTAATTTAAGAATTTCCTATAAGTTTTCGTTCAAGAGAGTGCCTCTTTGTATATTTAGGGGCAAGGCGAAGCACTTATAAGTAGGAAAAGAAACCCGGGTTTTTTCTTATCTAGTAAATGAAAACAAATTAAAGTTTTTAAGAGGAAAGCCCTTGTTTTTTTATTACTGAACTAGCGATAAAGAGGAGTGCCTTAGGGAAATTGAAATCGAAGAAGGACAAAGTCAAACATAATAAAATAATAAAGGACATAGGCTGATTGGTAGACTGAAATAGGATCTATTAAAGCGAAATCCTTATTTTTTGCAGGAGGTTCTCTAAAACAAAGACTGAGCTAGGAAGGAATAAGTATTAAGATTCTCCATTTAGGAGGTTAAAAACCTGGAGGCGAGCTTGCCTGAGAGAGATGAAAAACTACTAAGACAAGAGGTCTTCTTCTTAAACGAGTAAGACCCTTCTTATTAACAAAAGCAGTTTTCTTCCTTTTCCTTTTTTAGCATAGCAGGCATAACTTTTCATTCAAAAAGCCCTTCTGTACTAGAGTTTTTTACAAGGAAACCCTTTTGCCACTAAAAGGAGAAAGGTAACGCTGTTGCATAGAGGTAGAGGTTTGTTTCATTTATATGTTAATTTAAGGGATTAAGTTTAGTTATTTGAGTCTTTTCACGGAAATCAAGAAGCTTTCAAGAGAAAACGGATGCTGTTAGTTTAAGTTCTACCGGATAAGGACCCCCTAGACGACCCTCTGTATTTTTGAAGTTCCCTTGTTATTTGATATAAGTAAATTGATATAAGTAAAGAAGACGAAGCGGGCCTCTCTTGTCAAGAGCATCCCGTTTAAAAGACTTCCCTTTTTTAAGACTTTCCGACACAAAATCCGAGGGTGAGATTTGACAGGATTTGAACCTTTTACATAAGGCATAGGAGCTCCTTTTACTGTACCTGACTGAGTTTAAGCTGTTCGAGGAAGGCTTTTCGTAATTTTCTTTCTTACCCTTATTTTTAGCATTTCCCTAGGTATTTTGGATCACATCCTGATTTATTTGACCCATTGCAAAAATATTCTGGCGTTTGCTTAAGTACAAATCTCTCTAATCTAAATTTAAGGGAATCTTTCTTACTTAAGCAGACCCGTTTACTTACCTGTCTTATATCCTAGCAAGGAGACTCCTGGCTTGCCTTCGAACGCCTATCTTATTAGATTCTACAAGGAACTTTTTTAATTACAAAAAGGACCCCTAATATAATCCGGAAATCGGATATAATGCATCCCAAGTACTTTCTCTTTGCCTCTTTTTACTGAGTGAGGACGTGCCCTATAACCTAGACTTCCGGATTGTAGTAAAATGAAGTTAACTTTTTCGATCCCCATAGAACTTATTATAGCTTAAGAATTATAACTTTCTCAAGAAAGCTCTTTCCATATACCACGTAGTGCTTTTCACTTAAGTTTCCTGTTAATAGTCTATATGCCAGACTGAATATTCTTTTTCTTCGTTTCATACACCAGGCAAGGATATACTTTTAATAAAAGTCCCCTAAAAAAGACAAAATCCTTTATGAACCGGTCCCAATATCGCGAATTTTCTCTTGCTCTTGGAACTGACCGCTATAAAAAACCCCCTCTCTTTCTTGAGGTTCATAAAAATTTAGTTTCATTTTTATGGAAAAATACCCCTTTGTACTCACAAATAGCGTACTCAATCCCAAGTTTATCTCTTAGAAAGTTTAAGCTCCTAATCAAGTAAAAATCTTTTGCCTTTTTGGGTTTACTAGAATTACTCCTGTTTTGGACTCTTATTTTTTCTATACTATAATTGAAGGGCAAAGCTAGAATTGTTTTTTTAGATATTTCCTAGACAGGATTTCCCTAAAAAAATTAGTAGTTTATATTGTATATTGGCGTTTTAATTAAAAATTTTTTATACTGTCCTTACAAGAACTTCTGCTCTTTAAATAGCCGGGTTCCCTTCTCAAGGAAGTGTTTCCTGTGATTAAATTATTCAAGTTCTAGAGAATTCTCATTTCAGTAGGGCATCCTAAAGGGTGGGTTACTTGGAGTGGAGTGCACTAAAATTTCAATTTGTCTTACTGGAGCTGGAAAGTAGGATAAAAAGTTTCCAAACAAGAATATGAATCTATATAATATAGATATAGGCTCAAAACGCGCTGTTATGTCAGCTAGAATAGAAACTTAAGGGGTTAAACTTGGAGTTTCTTAAGTGTGCTTTTCTAAGAGAGATAAGCAATTGAAAGGGGATCTCTTTTGGATATCGATACTACAACTGAATAGTATTGCCCGAGTATGCTCCCTGATATGAAAGATCACAAATATATAATAGTTAGAAGCTGTAGTCTTACGGGAAGCCCAAAAGTCAAGAAATTACATAGAAAATTTTAAACTATAAAAAGCCCCTTTACTTTACGGTATTCGGTTTGAGGGGAGTGCCGTAGACTTTCTTTAGTATTTATTAACGGTTTTGGGCTGCGAAATTTTCTTATATTCTCTACTTAACTTCGTTAGAAAGAAGCTTAAGCTATTATATAAAGTATAAAGGAACCTTTTTCGGGGTCTCCCTGGTAAGGCTACGGGAATGCTTAGTAATCAAGTAGGGTGAGATGAGGACTTTTTATTTAGTTTTATAGCTTCTCCAAAGGATAGTTATTGCCCGCTTTAAGAAAAATTTTAGGCTTTATTAAAATACACGGGGGTCCTTTTTTAATATACCCCGTATTAGTGTCAGACCAGATTTATTTGTACCTCTTTAATGTTAATGAAAAGAGGACCCTTTATATAATTATATAATTTTTAAAAGGGCTTTTGTAAAAACCTTTGGGAAACACCTTTCCAGATACTTGCACATTAACTACTTATACTACAAAAAGCCTTTTTTACCAGATTACTACAAGGGGTTAAATCCTAGCTAGACTGATAACTCTTGTGATACTTTGGGATATATCTTATGACTTAAGGGTAAATAACAAAGTTCTAAGCCAGTTATAAAAACAAAAAGATTGTAGACGGGTTTTAAGTAATAAATTAAAAATGTGTACAACAAGAATGCTTTGGTTCAAAAGTCCGCTAACAGGGCTTAGTTATACATATTTTAATGCTCGTGGGCTGCTTTTCCAAACAAAATAGATAGTAATTCCTAGTTTTTCGTAGTAGGCGAGGCGGGTAAAAGTTCACACTCTTTTTTTGTGTACCAAGTATGAGGCTTGTGTAAAACAGCATAAGAATTAAGTTTATATGCGCGACTGTTGATACTAAAACTTAACTAGAATTCCCTTATTAAGCTTCTACCTTACACTAGTAGTTCTTGAAATGAAATACTTTTCATTTTACTAAGTGTTTTTATACTATTTACTTTTTAGTGCCGACGGAGGGTGCTATAAGGCTTTCGTAATGTAAAGCAAAACTCTTTTAAAAGGGGGCTACTTACCTAGAAATGGATGAGATATACCATAGGAGTGCCCGGAATAAGAGATCTTTCTAAAAAGAAAGGGGTTAAAAAAGAAAAAGATAGTAATAGGTAGAGCTTGGAAAAGCTACTTCGGCAAGATAAAATGTGGAGTATATCTTTTTTAATATGCCTTAATCTTAATACTAGAGAATTCCCTTAATTGAGGAGCTTTCATTCAAAGGTATAAGCAAAAAGCACCTTCTTTCTCTGCCACAGGCCGGGGACTCTCTAACTAAAAGTAAAAATTCCTTAGTTCAACAGCTTTGTACGTATATGTAAAGGGTTCCCTAGTTGAAGACTGCATTTCTCATCACGAATTCTAAAAGGCGGGGCTCATTTTAATACTTTGTAATGTAAAAAGGGCTCCGTTTACCTTCTCTGCGAATACTATGCAATAAACTTCTTATTTAGTTAGCATCGCAGGGTCTTTAGTGTTTTTATTATCTTAAGAGATTTGAGTCAGGAAAACCCCACAGGGCCTTTGTAACTTAACCTTTTTGCGTATCTTAGACCCCTATTACACAAGCAAGCCTTGAGTTGAGCAGCTTCTCGGTTTGCAATTACTCTTAGTATTGCGCTTTTTACTGGTACACCTTAGCCTAAGTAGGGTTTTCCTTTGTAGGATAGCTCAAATCTTTTTTTGAAGGGGCCCTGTTAATTCTGAAAAGCTAATTCATATTTTGTATAACTAGGTGTCCCCAGGAGAGTCTTTAAAAAATTGTTGCTCCTCTCGATTATAACTATTCCCTTCCTTTTGATATTTTACTCGGGTCGGTACCTTAGGTATAGAAGGATACCCCCGCTTTAAGCCTAAAAATCTATATAATTTTTATTATTTATATTAAGAATGCCTCCGAGTAAAATTAGGTTTATTGCCCGTCTAGTTTCAGTTTTACAGTAAATATCAGTATTTATACTTAATAAAAAGCCTGCTTATATAATAGCTCCGCTAAATAACTAAGAGATTTAAAGACCCCCTCGAGTAAATAGAAAGCTTTGAATCTTGAAATGTAGTAGTTGTGAGGCCCCGCTTTCTTGGTTAAAACCAACCCCTGTTCGCTTGTATGTGGCTTTTCTAGGTATACAGATAGTAGTCCATTGTAAAATAAATGGGAATATTCCGATGCATATACTAGATAAAGTATAAAGATAGATAGCTTAAGGGTAACCTGTAATCCAACCTTGATCAAAAGGCACCCTGCTTTGATAAATTATTCATTGACTTGAACTACTGTTCTGAAATCCTGAAAGTAAAGTTTTAGCAGCTTTTATAGGCTCTTTTTGTGTCCCTAAAATTACGAGTTTCCAGTTCTCGATAAGACTTCGGGAAGGAAGTTAAAGTAAGGCGTTTCCGGTAAGGACATATCTAAAGTAAAAGAAGCTTGTTTTTTCTTATCTTTCTAAGCGGGTTTCCGTGGGGAATACCCCGAATAAAGGATTCCGCTTTTACATTTCATTTAATAATCCAGTCCAGAGTTAATTAAAAAGGAACAAGTATAATATAGTAAAAAGTTGCTAAACCCCGGTAAAGTTCTCTAGTAAACCAGGAATAGGAACTATATGTATTGCTTAGGGAATACAAGTACAAGTCAATTGGGTCCTATAGTGCACGCATACATGTTCATTAAACTATCATAATCATACATCAACCTCCCTTCGTTATACTTTTCAGTTGGTAACAAAGACTCTTTACCAATCCTATTTATTAAGCACGTATACTCCCCCAACGATAAAGACATAGAACAAGAGCAATAGATCTTAAAAAGGTATAGCTTATCCTAAAACAAGTATAAGTAAATTACATTTAAGTCAATAGAAGTAGATAGATGTCATAGAGCATGAATACACTATCTAGTAACTGCTTTTCTATATAATTAAATTAACCTTCCTACGCTTCGCTGCAGTCGGTAGGGCAGACACTATCCAGCATACCTAAGTTTCCATCCGCTCTAGCAATAAACCCCATAGGGCAAGAAGAATGCACCTTAGCAACAAAACAATTTCTCCTATTCCTTATAAGACCGTATCCTTATCCTCATTACCGATAAGAACATAGTACAACCGAGGAATAAATCTTAACTAATAGAAATCTTATTGATTTAATACAACCGTAAGAGTAATAACTATAGAATAATAAAAAACTATAAGTTTAAGAAATACGCTACAAGAAAACAATAGCTACAGGTAACCGCAAGCCCCATATCCGGCGTTATAAGAACCTATATATCCATACCCTACATAAGAGGGGGGATGGAGTAATACAGTACATAACTACAATATACAAGAGTTAATAAAAGACTTCCGTATTAGCTTATTAGAATCCATAACAACATTACAACAGGAAGATAAGAAATACAGTAACTACATTAGACATTAGATGCAAGGAATACTAACAAGAATACAAATCCAGGTACAGCCCTAGCTCCTAGTATACAGAGTAAGATACATACACACTAACAAAAACGATAGAGTCTAGCTCTAGCTCATAACAAATAAAGAAGTCATAAGAAGATTTTGAGTAAGACTAATAAAAAGCGGGTCCTTTTTAATACTCGAACCTATGACCCACGAAAAAGTCTTTGTTAGATGCCCCTTACCTATAAATTTGCAGTTTTGACAGGACTTTTTGGAGCTGCTATAAGTGGAAGGCACCGACGACTTGGGTTTCAAGATACCACAAGGTTGACTGCACCAATATACCAAGAAAGAGTAAGTTACTCACGAGGAGCTTCATTTTCAACTCAGGACCGCGCGCATAAAACGAAAGGGTATTGACAGGATCTAATGGAAAGGAAACCCGCGAGAAAGAGTCGACATGACATAAGGAATCATACAAGATTACACAAAAGAAAAACAATCAAAGCTAGCCAAGGTTTATTCATGAAAATGCTATCTTTCTGAAAGGAGCCCTAATTAATATTTCTTTGATTTTAAAACCCATTTCCTCTTTCTAGTCTAGGAGTTACCAATTCCTATAGAGAATTTCTAATTGTTCTACACATACAAATAAGGAAAGAATACTATAAAAATCTAATAAGGACCACTTACTGAACTAAAAGCAATTCCTTTTTACTACATTAAGGTTTCGCGTTAATCCGAGAACCCTTAATGTAATAAGCTTGAGAAAGACTACCAAAAAGAAAAGAATAATATAGGCATAGACCTTACAAAATCGGGACGGAACTCCCATAGTGGGCGTGTGTTCGAGTCTAATAAGTAGCTCAAAGGCTGGTTATCAAACAAGAATCTAGTTGCAAGAGCCCGCGATAAACCCAGTACAATTTCAATTAGGTTGCTAAGACTCTGTAAAGCTGCTTTATTAGAATTTCTCGAACAGAGGTGTAGCTTCTATTCTACAAGAGATTTTTGGAATCTATACTGGGGCTTGCCTCTCGTACTTTTTAAGCTCTAAGAAAGGATATTTTTGGGTCCTTGGGTCGAGGATTCTTTTGAAAGTAGTTTGGCTTTATATCTACAGTAGTCAACGTCCTGCAAGGGTTTTCTCCGGGCTAATATAAGGCAAATTTTAAGTAGGTGTAATTCTAATTGCCAATAACTGCGTTAGGGGATACTAAAAGCTGTAATCGAAGGGGCCTCCTTTTCCTTAAGTTTTTTAGGATGTAATACCAAAGCAGGGACGACTAAATTCTTACAGGCTCATACTAGGTCTCCAGATCCTGGCAATATTTCGAAAATAAAGAGGAATACCCTTTCGTTTTTAAGAGGGAGAAAACACGATTTGCTATCTTGGGTTACCCTTTAGTTAGAGAGCAAGAACTTTAGAATATAAGAATGAAAAGCAGGTTTTGAAACCCCCTTTAAGTACGTACTTCCTTCACCCGGTGATAATACAGAAGTTAAATATAAGATACTTAATTTCTTCTAAAAGCTTCCTAATTGTTAACCCAGTGTTTCTCGGGATGCCTTGTTAATAAAAAGAAAAATGGATTATCATCTAACCAAAAAGTTGCCTAAATGAAAGGAAGTGGAATACTCGAGGAGCAGGGGCGCTTTATAATATGGGGTATATCCCTTCTGAGTTTATAAGCTCAAAGTTTTAATAATATACGAGAAGTATCCGCTAGTATAAAATTCTTGAATTTATTTCGTGCGAAACCCTGAGGCAGTTTTAGAAATTCCCCGTACTTGAGATCCCTTGAGTAGCCGTTTTAAAGTTAGTGAAATAATTTCTGGGTCGATAAGATAGTAAGTCGAGGAGTTTTTATAATAGGCAAGGCTTTTCTAATTAATAACAAAGTGTGCTAATATAAAGAAGTTACCCATAACAGTCGTTTTTATAGGGTCGTTTTAGAGGATTCCTTAGAACAGAACGGGGCTGTTTAGGCAGTTTAAAAAGGCTTTAATAAGAGGTTTGTCTGTGAAACTTTAGTAATAATTGGGGTTTTAGTCCCGTTTTTTGTGGTTAGATTAACCTTTAATGAAGCGGGAACTCGGTTATTCTAGAATACATTAATTTAGGGAACTTTTTCTCTTCTTAATTAAGGTCTTTATCACTCCCGCTCCCGTACTCTGCCTTTCTAATTTAGTAAAATGGGTTCCTTTTTCAAAAGTCTTGTCTGAAACGCCTTGGCTTAGTCCCAAATTAGAAGGATATGGTATTCTATGGAAGTAAGGGGTGGGGGATCCTATAAGGAGAGGAGTTATTCTTTTTCGAGTCGAGTATTAAGGACTTTACTTCAACAGAAAGAGGGTTTTGTTTGGAACAAGGTAAATGGTATTAGAGAAGCTCCTAATTTAACACGGAGACTCGATCTAAAGGGTTTGCTGTTTCTTAACAAATTTTGATCAAACTCGCAGGAAAACTTAAAAGGAATTCATTGTGCGACCAATTCTTAAAATTAGCAAGATTCCTTTTTAAATTATAAAAAGTAGAGTTATAAAAAGGAATTCCGTATTAAAATTTTGGGTAATTTTTAACATAATTTCGTATGAGCTACGCATATTTTAGAGTTTGCACTCAGTTGGCTTCTTTAATCAATTCACGTTTCTTTTTTACACTTATCGCAAATCTATCTTGGGTAATAATAAATAATACTAAAGCAAGCCTTAATTTCAAGCATGGAGCCCCTTAGTGCCTCTTTTCTGGAATACAAAACACATATATATTTATTACATTAAAGCTAAACTTCTTTATTATATTATCTCTTGTTTTTTATTGCAAGCTCGATTGAGAGTAGACTTTTTTTACATGCCGCGGATTCCTCCATCAATAGAAATCTCTCGAGGAATCCTTATCATAATCTAACTAGCAGACCCCAAGATTCTGAAAACAAAACAAGTACTACTAGAACCTTATATTCCAAGGTCCCTTTTTTCTGATTCTCAGCTATACTTATAAACTTACAAAGGTCCCAAGCTATTTTCCACGCTTAGCCCACAATAAGAATTTAGGAACCCTGATAGAAATTTTGTAAAAAGTTCCCTGCTATGTCCAACTCAAAAGAAATTAAAGTCATCCAATTACAAGGGATAACTCGTTAGAATCTCGGCACGGGGTAACCGGAGGTTTAAGCTTACAGGATATACTCCAGAAAAGGTTCTGTGTACTATTAATTAAGAAGTAAAAGCACAGTGATACGCTATAGAGGGGGCTCTTTTAGCAAACTCTTCGTGTTTGGGATTTATCATTTACTTATTAGAGTATAAACTTTCTGAGGTTTCCTTATTCTTAAGATTTTCTAAGGGTCTTAAAGCAGAAAAGGGCTTTTATAGGAATTCTACGATTACTTGTGACCTTAACTAACTCCAGAAAACTTTTAAAGATCAGAGATGCCAAAGGACTCCTAAATTATGCTACACCGAGGTAATTTTTGCTATAAGAATCCGAGCTTAGCCCCAAGAATCTCCTCATTGAGGAGATTCTCGTTTTATGCGCTGCTGCTATGACCTAGACTATATGTAAAAATAAAAAAAAGAGAAACATAAGCTGAGAGAGAGCAAATTCGGGTGCCTAGAGTAAATTGCTTTTTACAATATCCAAGGTATAAGTAAGTCCTTTACTTTGGTTTAACAAGGGGCCCTCGTTTCGTATGGAACTCTTTTAGTTAGGGTAAAGACTTCATTAAGCTGAAATGTGTGACCCCAGAATGCTCTTTAACTTCAGTTTTCCTTGAAAAGCCCTTAAATTTTGTCAGCCTTTTAACCTCTAACAATTCTTAGAAGTATTCACTTTAGTAAAGTAAGGAGAAACCCTTATTCCTTAGTACTTCCCTGTCGAATTCTTTGTTTGCTTTTTCTTTCAGTGTAGGGGGATTGCTGTTGTAGCTAGGGTGGTTACTGTATTTCCTTTCAGAGCTTACAGTTATTGTAGTTGTTGTTTTATTCTTATAGTAGTTTGTTTTTGTTTGCTGAGGTATACTCCTCACTGTGCTATGTCTTTATCGGTAGGGGTAGCCTTAATAAGGTTGGGATAGTGTCCATATTACCGACTGTAGCGAAGCGTAGGAAGGTTTATGCATAAAAGTTTCTTGTGTATATAGATAAACTATAACCACAAACTTACTTTGTTTTACTTGTTTCTTGTTATACTGACTTACTTGAATTCTTCTTCTTACTTCTTCTTGCAATTGACTTTCTTTTGTTAGCTTTTGTATGAGCTATAAGGACCCCTCTTGATAAGACTTCCACTTAACCTAATTAAGCTACCTACTTCGCTGTTTTTGTATTCTTCTTGATAGGAGTCCTTCTTCTATAGGCGGTACTACGAAGTAATAAGACCTTATTAGTAGTCTAGAGCTAAGAGTTTTTTCCTATTGTTGTTGCCCAGTCTCTAGTCGTAATAATCTAACAGGGGGACTTTTAAGTAAGTATCCGACTTAAAAAGAATGAAAATACTCTATAAAACAACAAGGAATTCCTCGATTAAGAATTTGAATACCAAGAATCCTTTTTTTATTTGACCTATTCTTTTACCCTTGATATTCTTTATTTGGCTTGTACGTACATTCCTAAAAGGATTAGATCCTTTTTGTCATTACACCCAAGGTACTTAATATCAAAGCTCCCTCTGTTTAGCTCTTTACTTCATTGACCAGAAATTCCTTCTTAATCCTTTTATAATATCTGAAAGAGGAACCCTAAAATCAATCATAGGAACATGCAACGCCTTATTCTTCCTCTTAATATCTACAAAATCTTGTACAAAATTATTAAGGTACTTTTAAAAGCAAAAAACTATAGTGTCCCCGTTTTAATATTTAATAAAAGAAACCCTTTATAAAGCGGAAGTTCAAGTACCACAGTGCTACCATAACTTTAGCAGCTTACTTAACTAAATTTGACTCTAATGGCTTGCTATATTGCACTAAAATTTCTTAGGATTTTGCGGAAGAAAAAGACTCCGAGAACAGGAATAAAGGCCCTCTTGTTGTTTACTTATTAAACTCAGTTTAGGTTACACACTTTTTCGCTACCGGCTAAAGCTTGGCTGAAGAATCCGAATAAAGAGCTTAGGGCCCCCCTCGTCCCATATTAGTTGAGTTTCTTATATACATTTTTAGTAAATAATGTTCAAAAGTCTTAGAAAGGGACTTCATATAAAAATATAAAATAGAAAAAGTACTAAAGTTACTCTCTAGAATAGCGTTTATTGGCGATTTAGGTAGCCTGTAAGTAAGTTTTTTCTACTGACTGTTTTGCATCAAGATTTCCTCTGTTTCTTGTGAGTTGCTTACTTTCTTTAGAGAGAAAAGGAATCAAAAGAGAATGCCGGTCCGGCAAGAAGAGGAGAGTTCTCAAAAAAGGGAGTCCTTTTAATCAAACCCTCTCTATATCTTAGGTTCTCTTTACCAAATACGTTAGGGGTAGGTCCCCTTGAGGCCCGTTTATAAGCTGTTAATTTTCTAGCCGAGGTCTTTTTAAAGGTAGGTGCTGGGTAATTATCAAGTAGTTCTTTTGTATAGAATCTTTAATCCCTTTCATAAGAAATTGCTCTTATCCAAAGGAAATTCTAGGTTATGCCTTTTTAATTTAATTTGACTAACCGGGAGAAGTCATAAAAAAGGGGCTGGGGTAATAATACGGGTATTAGGAGGCCTTTTTTTAGAAATCTCTAACGGCTAAAGATTTTCTTTCCCTGAATTTGTAAGAAAACCTAGACATAACTATTACTAGGAAAACAGAAGTTAGCAAATCAAAGTATAATAAGTTCCTTTTCTTTCAATCTAGAATTGGACTTTTGAAAACGAAGACAACTTATCTAAAAAATCCTCACTCTATAAAAAGTAGCAACTCATAAATCTTAGCTAGACATTTTATCTGGTATTTGAAAAAGGAAAGCTCATCCCAAAATTTCTAGTATTAAATGAAATCCTTTGTTTCTTAAGAACTATACTTCTCTCAGGAGCCTTTGCAGCTTCCTTATCCATACCTAACTGGATACCTGTACCCAGTATCCTCATAGCTTTCTTTGTAGCCTAACTCTTTATTATGGGCCTTAACTTTTCTTATTTATTATTGCTGTACTGTTTTTGCTAGCCGCCTTACCCTTCTTGATGATAGACTCTACTCATACTCTTACTTGCTTTAGGAGTCTTCTCGGATTTAGCAGGAAACGCTTTTGTTTGTAGATTAATCCTTTTATAGATCCCTAGGGGTTTTCTGACTCTTCTTTAATTCTAGTATAAAAGGGAAGTTAAACTTGAGATGAGAGAATCACTTTTTAATATTACAACTTCCGGTACGGTAAAGGAAACTAGAGGCTTTTGTAACTAAAGCGGAGCCTTCCGATTCGAACCTTTCGTATTTTTTATCTAAATTTCAGCACCTTTCAGTTTAACATGTTTACGAGTTTTAAATTTATTTTCGGGACTCCTTATCAATTATGTACTTCATTTTATATCATATGGACAAGGAAGAGCCTCTCTTATTAATCTTATTAACTACTCTTAAAAGGATATTTTGAAGTAAGCGCCAGTAGGGCCTTAACAACTATAAGACTTATCTCCTTTTTATTTTAGTAAGTGCTGGGGAAAAAGAAGGTATAATTTAGAATCTAGGATGAGTCACTTTTTAGGAAAGGGCCTGTTCAAGTAGCTATAAAAGAACCTAAAAGGGACAAAGGCAAATAGATATAAGGATCTTTTTTTGTATTGCTCGCTTCTTTATTGTGGTAGCCTTGTGGAATATAAAAAAGAAAAAGGAAGCTGGGATATAAGTGACTTTTCCTGGTCTAGTTAATCAAGTCATTTTCATTTATAAGAGGATTCAGCTCAACCTATTTATAGAAAAGCGTTTGAGATTTGTATAGTTCGCTGTTTCTAGGGGAATTTCCCAAGGGTATAGTTTAGGGAGTCGCTCTTGCTCTATATGTACTGTGTAGTCTATACTCTTGGGCTTGAACTGCGGACCCAAGGTTTTTAGTTCTAACATTGACTGCATTACCTGAGCGTATATAATTATTCTAATACTCTACTCTAATAACCCAAAATTAGTATAGTACAAAGAAAGATCTCCCAAATCTTTATCTTTATAAATTATATCTAAGTGATTAAAAAATGAAAGCACTTCAGAAGCTAGCCTGCTCAATACACATTCACTTCGTAAAATTGCTTGAGGTATGAACACCCTTTACTTTATTTATAGTAAGATGCTCCCTTGGTAAAAATTTATTTATCACTAGTTGGGTTTAATTCAAAAGGTAAAGTTAAATTGGAATTCTTTTCTGCATTTGTAGAAAAACCTTTTAGGGAGAACCTTTTATAATACCGGAGATACCCACAAAAGGGACCTCTTTTTCATATGTTAGCTCTAATTCGGCAAGTAAACAGAGATATGATTATTAGGATTTGCCTAGGATTTTTCCGTAACACTGCGAAAGGCTTTATACATCATTAAATTAAAATTTCTTGTTTTTTATATTCAAAAAAACTTACATTATGGCCTAGAAAAGGGTATCTCTACCAAAAGATAGTTATCAACCCCTTTCTCCCCTTCTTGTTTACACTGGGTTTTCATTTTTTAAAGGAATACGTTAAAAATGAATTTTAAAGAGGGATTAAGGAAATAAAGGGTAACCCCTTCCTAAGGCATGCTCATAAATTTCAAAAGGAAGTCCTAATTTTCATTTTATATAGCTAAGTCGCGGACCTTAACCTTAAGCCAAAAAGAATCCTCTTGCGATTACTAAGAAAAAGTTAATAGTAAATTAGATTGTCACATATTAGGGTCTCATACCAAATCTTCCTCAGAAATCTACCTTTAAATAAACATATTTTTTAAGTATTATCTTCAGGTAAAACCTTATGCTCCTAAAAGTAAGCAAAGGAGATGTCTAGAAAAGACCTTCTATAGTGTACAGAATTCTAAAGCATCACCTCTCAATACGTTCGTTTTTTAATGCCCCGATAGATGCCAACTTTGTTTTCTATTAATTTCCAGGGGTGTTCCGTAAATCAAGTTCAAGACAGATGGGAGAAGATAATCCTAAATTATAGATACCAGTAAAGACACTCCTTAACTTTTAACATTAGGAAAGGAACCTGTATGAAATCCAAATAACTGGAGGGTTTCAGAGTAGTATTTTAACCTCTTGTTAAAATGGATCCCTATTTGACGTAATAAGTATATTTTACTAGGCTCTTCTTTGACACGGAAATCTACTCTACTAAAAAGGCCACGGGTGCCCCAATATACAATCTAGAACCAAGACTAAAGACACGTAAGCTATTAAGCTATACTTCACCGGTGGGATAAGGGCTCCCTATACTATTTAAGATTCATCCCTCACTTTCTGTGGTAACGTCACCTTTTGATATGTTATAATAAGACCTTGGCCGAGAAATTACTCGAAAAAGAGTCACTTCCAGTTAATTAAAACTAGAATTCTTCAAATCACTTACTTTTTAATACCGGAAATACCAGAGAGAAAATGATCTAGTCAAGAAACTTCCACGAGTTGTTGCTTTTGCGTGAGTTTAAGAGAAATTTCTATAGACTATGAACGCGGATAGAACTTGCTTATGAGACTCTAAGAAATCCTGTATACCCGTTTAGTAAGCCGAAGCTAGGACTCTCTAGGGATTTATCTTAATATTATCCTGTGTTGAAAAACCTAAGTTCCTCGCACACCGGACGCTTTTTAGTTATATATACTTAACCAAAAGTAGATTATTTTTACATACCTATGAATAACAGGGGTTCCGACTAAAAATATAGCTCACTTCAGGTAAGTTGGGGAGCCCCTTGGCCAAGGGGTAAAGAACAAGACTAAAGGCTTGTTGTAGGGTTTTAACATATTACCCTGAACCTAAAAAGATTTTTAGTTTAATAGATTTGATTGTCCGCTTTTAAATATAAGTCTTGATCTCTTTTCATCGGGGCCGCACACTAAAACTTGTTAATTCTAAAATGACTTCTAAAAAAAAAAAGAGCATGCCTAATGTCAGACTGTCAAAAAGTAGAGTTAGAAAGGCGGGAATAGGACTAACAGAGTCTTCTATTACTATTAATTACGCGGTTTGAACCTTTGCATATACCCTCACTTAGGAATTCGCTGTAATAGGTTAACATACACCCCAAACTATACCTAAACCCAAAAAAAGAGCTTAGAGAGTACTTGTAAAATGAAAGCCAGATTTGACTATCTAAGTGATTTCTTTTGATTCTGTCATTTCTGAAGCGAGTCCTTTTTCTGTATTTTCAAATACTCGAGATAAAAGAAGCTAGCCAAGAAGTTTACGCGAGTTGCTGCTCTTGGGTGAGTTGAGGTTTTTTGTTAAATTCGGAGTTTAAGTCCTAATACAGTAGTACACGCCCTCAAATATCTTATATTATACAAGAATTCCCGGGCGTCTTATTATCTTTTGGGAAGAACGGAGCGCTCCGGAGAAATCTTGAGTAGAACTCTCATTTAGGTATAGGGTCTACCTTAATAGTTTAGAAGAAGAAATGCCCGTAGAGTAGGCTTTGGTATTTTTCGATTGACTTCGGGATTTGTTACCTTTAGTTTTCGTTTACTAGTAAAAGGTAGGAGAACTCTAAATGTAAAGTCTGTTTATTTATCTTTCTGATCCAGATGAAAGTGTTAGAGTCACAGGAAATAACTTTGATAAGGGGATTCCTTTAGCGAAAAGGAGAGATCTTAAACTTTCTTTCAGTAAAACCCCTGTAAAGAAATTCTTTTTTGAACCCTTGTGGAAACAATACGGATAATAGGGGTAAAAATGTAAGAAGCTTGCAAGGCTCTGTCACTACGAAAGGAAAAATATATCTAACCCTAACCAGTTAAAAAAAATGTGTTACACCATTTACTAACTACTACTAAACTAAAGGGCTGCTTACTAAAAAAGTAAAGACTTTCTAGAGATGCTCTTGAGAGGCCCATAAGGCTTTATTCTAACCAAAGGAAAAACCCCGTTTATCTTGCTCAGTAAACAATTAGGGCATAAGCTCAAAAATTGAAACAGATTTAACTAGTAAGGTATCCATAAAGCCTCTCCCTGGAGAAGGCTCTATTTATTCTCATTCTGGTGTGTGCTAGTGTTCCAATCTCATCCCACTGCTATATACAATACAGAGTTTTTCCAACTAAGTATTGACTCTGGTATACACCTCATCCTAAACCCGAAAGTCTTTTGAAACTCAGGTATAAAATGCACTTATTTCTATCTTGTAAAATCCTAAATATCTAGATATTAAGCCCCCCTATATTTTATTCTACAGTCCCAGATTTTCTAACTAATGTTCCTTCTTTCTTGACTTTAATAAGTGCAACTAAAAAACTTTATATTAAGAAAAGACTCAATCGACAAGTTTACACCTAGATCCGAGTATAAAGATGAAGTTCAAATAAAAGGATCCCTTTTTAATTAAGTGAGCAACTCACAATATCTGTTTGACTGTTTAGTACTTGAAATTTCTAGTGAACTAAACCCGAACAATGAAAACACGCAAAAATGTACCTGGCTAGAATACTGTATACCTACAGAATGCCTCTGGTCTCGAATAACATGGGTATCTTTAATACAAAAACAAAAAAGACTAATCAACCTTTATAAAGTATCGGCTCAAGGCGCTTTTATTGAAGGAAGCACAAGCATAACCTAACTCCTTGCCTTGCAGTTCAAATAGCCTTCGTCTGTTAGTTCTAACAACCCCAATATTAAGACCCTTGCCTCTTAAGTACTCTTTCTTGCTAGGACAACACGTGCTAGCATTACGCTTGTAAATTAAGTAAACCGAGTAAATGCGTCGTATTTTAGTTGGGGAACTCCTTATTATCACAACCTATCTTTTAAAACTATGTCTTAATATTACTTATAACAAGTACCTTGTAGTCTGTGTGACACGGGTTCAAACCCTATGCGCTGCCTAAAAGTTTACTTAACTTCTGCCTTTGTTGGGCTATGCTTTACTTTAAGAAGAAGCCCACTCAAATACAGACAATTTCTTAATTAATCAAAATGGAAACCCTCGGATTCCTTTTACTATGCTAAGAACGGACTTGCAAGTACTTTCAGATAGGGCTTTGGATGGGGCTATATATAGTACACACCTGTTATTCTACAAAGAATTAAAATGAATACGTTATTGAGCACGAGTTCACTTCATTAAGTTTATAGGGGAACCTTTGAAAGTGCACAAGGAAAGCGCACGCATTTTTATTGAAATAATATTCTAGATTCCAGTCCGATGACTCTAAGTCAAGTGAAAGGAACCCTCTTTTATAGCTTTATTCTGGTTCTTTTGAATATTTTAAGCTTTTTTAATGGTATTCTCTTGTATTTGGTTATTAACCATGTACTTCTCTCAACGGATAGGCTTGACGGGGATACTGTATACTTGTATATAATTCTGCCTTTATATGAGACTTGGGCCGCACATAATTAGCACTTATATAAGAATTTATATTTAAGATCCCCAATTACGATTACGTTCTAGGTTAGCTAAAGAAAGTCGAGGGGCTGCTTTATAGAGACAAAAACGCGGGTCATTTCATTCATAAAGGGCTTTTAGTTCAAAGCCAGTGATTGAAGCAGTTAGCTCTCAATTACAATATTAGCTGCTCCTTGAATACAAGTTTCGGGTAATGCATTAAGCAAGAGATATTAGAAAAACTAAAGACAACGTACACTGATAAAACATAGTCATTTTTGGAAATTACTTAGAATAAGATACGGATAATTCGAGCTTAAACATTTTCGGGAAAGCTAATAAAGCCCTTTAAGTTAAGAGAAACGGGTCTACAACGGGAACCCTCTATGGTTTCTTTATGAGGGAACTCCAAGTATTACTTTAATTTGGGAATTTATAGAGTACACGCTAGGACCTCTACATCAACAAAGGGTCTTATGCCCTGTGAAATTCCTATTCTTACCCTTGTAAAAAAAAGATTTACCGTAGCACTACGTATACCCTAATGAAATTTATTTGGGGTTAGTTCTCATAATAAATAAGAGTAGGAGCCCTCTCTTTGTAAACTAATAGGATTCTTTTGAAACAGCAAACAAGGTAACCAAATATATACAATTCATGCCAATGAACTTTTCTTGTGCGCGCTGTCCTATTCGAATTTAAAGTAAAAATATGGAATTCCCATAAAACTAAGTTTTTATTACTAAAAAGAATTTTTAAAGAATCTAAATTTAAAAAGAAACAAGGATCCTGAAAACAATACGCAAGAAATTCTTTAAAAACGAGTTAGGAAATCGCAGTTGGTCTGCTTAATGAGAGCCTTATACCCCCCCTCTATATCAGATCTGCTTTATCCATATAGAGAATTCCGTAGTAGAAGTCTAATGCAATGCAAGGGATTAACCTCTATTAATCTCTGCCGTTGTCGTTACCAAATTCCGTTTTTATAAAAGCTTTCTTTGGTAATTGGTGTTTATTTAAACATATTTTTTTATATGGGCTCCTCTTTGATGAAGTTGATCCCAGTACAATTAATTGCAAGGAGTCACTACTGCTTTTGTGCTCTTAATCTCTATATCTTACAAGCAAAGAATTCGGCTAAATTTTAAGAGTCTCTTTTTTAAGTAACTTAAGCCGCCCCTAAAGTATAATGTAGGAACTTCCTTAACTTTTAAGCACTGCCCCGTTTGCTTGCACTAGTGGTAAAAACTAAATCTCATTAAATGAAAGAGCGGAGTATGCTTTTCAGACTTAAGATTATAAAAATTATTATCTAGTAGATAGCGGACAAAACCAAAAAGAACTAGAGATTTATCCTCTAAAACCGGGGAATATACTATATAATAAATAGGGTGTAGATTCCAAAATAAAGCGGGGAGATCTAAAAGATAAAGCGGATCCTTAGGCACCTACTACAATACACGCGAGAAAGACCAAAGTGGACTGAGAATTCCTTAAAAAAGCACTAACTCAACTCTTTACTTACCCTGATATGATAGTAAAAAGTGCAACGACTCTCGCAAGAAATAAATGTCTTACAAATCGGACTTGAATTTTTCACAACCAAGGAGATCCCTAAGAAATTTACAAGGGGAGTCTATACCCTTTTACTTTTAGTGATCTTGTAAGTTTTTTCTTAAATATATACAGAATCCTGATACAGGGCTTCAACAAAAATTGTAGTGCACGAATAAAAGTCTCCGGGTCACTAGTATTAACGAAAGAGGGTCCTAGCAGTTTTAATTCCTAAGCCAAGCTTAAAAATTTTTCAACACTCACACTTGCAATCTGTTTACTTTTCAAGAATTTCAGTCTGCTTAATGAAAGCTATAAATAAAAAAGGAGAAGTTACAGTTCTATTTCAATTCTACACTATTCAAGTCAAGGTTGTAAACAAAGTTAATAAAAAATCTTAGTACCCTTACAAGTATGCTTGGTGTACTTTTCTTGTATTTACCTCGCCTATAGGCCCGCATATTAAAAATTTTAGTGACTGGGAGTAACTCCTAAGAAATTGAAATTCTTGGGAAACTTTTTTGAGAAAATTCCTAAATCTATTTACCTGCGGAAAGGTAGTATAAGAAGCACACTTAAGCCCTTCCTATTTAAGCTTTTCTTTAAAAAAGTAGAGGGCGCTAAAATAGTATTTACAGGGATTTTAACTTTTGATCTAAAGAAAGGCGCTGGAGTTACTGCTTATTGCTTCTTTTGTTGTAGCTCAGTTTATCATACTTTAACTATATATTTATTATGGTGGCATAGTGATGGACAATTCTATTCGGAGTTCTGGTATTATATAAGGTTTAGGTTTTAGGAGTGAAGAGCCAAATCCCGGAATACATAAAGGTACTACCTATAACTAGAATATTTAGTAGTAAAGTATGTAATAAAAGGAAACTCTTACCAAGCGCGAAGAGTGGGAGCTAAATAGATGTTAGGAGACTCACCTTAACTTTAATTATAGCTCAATCGTCAAAACCTTAGGGCTCAAATTCCTGTTATCTTGATTAATACCTTATCACAGTGAATATTATAACATCTCAAGTTTTTTGATACCAGTGTTATAAACTAAAAGTCTTAACTTGTCCGCATAATGAATAAGCTTTCCTAAAATATCTTTTATTTGCCAATAGTAGATACTAGCTAGGTACTAGGAAGTAGAAACTAGCAACAATCATAACAATACCCTAAAAACGTAGATTTTTTTTTTAGTAATTCATACTATAAACGTGGGTGTGTGCTCTCCGTTTGGTTTTGTAATCTAATTAAAAGGAAATAAATTGGAATAATACTTAGTAAATCTTTTTTTTACACATGGCAAATAGTAATTACTGCAGAACAGGAATTCCTTCTTCTTGTTCAATATTAAAACGAAAGTACGGCTTGAATCATGAGCTAATGAAAAAAAGGACTCTTACATTATAGACTTAAGGCTTAAGACTCCCTATCGATAAAAACAGGGAAGAAATGTAATAGACCTTCTAAAATTTAGGACTCTCCTATACAACTACTATAATTAACGAACAGCAGTTCCTAGATACTATATACAATACTAAGACCATAGAAGAATACCAATACACTAAGTCCAGGCTGCAATAAGAAGACCAAGAAGAATAGGAGAATACCGCTAGTACAGGTATACCAATACAGATTATAGCTCTTAAGAGGTTAGGTATGCAGAAGAAGTCGGTCAATAACGCAAGAAAGAGAATGGGCGGGTATCGTTTTTATTTTACTTATATAATTACTAGAAGAACTTTTACCAAAGGGTATAACCTACAGCAGTAAGAAGGGTTAACTGTAACAGAATGAAGAGAAATACATTTGGCCAATCAAGACCCCGGGACCTTTTAAAGAAAAACTTAGAGCATTGAGGGCCCCTCTATAAGAATACTGCGCTTGCTTATACCCCACTTTTTGGCACTAGGATCAGCGGGATTTTCCTGTAGTAAACATATCAAAGTCCTTTCTATAGCCCAGAATTTTATATAGGCCGAACCCAAGGAAGTGCCCAAGTAAGTAGAATTTATTTATTACCACTTCTTTAAGATTTAGTTCTTTCTAAATTACTCTTTTTTCCCTTAGACAAGCACCCTTATCCGGGAATAACTTAATTATACACGCAGGAAGTCTTTGCCTCCACCAGTCGTTTGTGGGAAATTTTTCAAAAAAGAACCTCTTATCTTTCTTTATTTTTGCAGAGATTTGGGATTCTTGTTGGAACTCAGGAGTACCCTTTTTACAGAAGCCCTAGACTGTCCTAAGTGAAATCCTTAAAGGGACACTTTAAAATCAGAAATTACAGAGCCATCTACTTTACTACAACAAAAGCTCGAATCTTATACTTCGTACCTAGTCATAAATTTTCTTAATAACTGAATGATTTTCTTAGTATTTTGCGTCTTCTAAGAAACTCTTTTGCCTTTCCTTTTGAGGCCTTCATTAAATAAATGACTATAAGGGCTACGCCCCAATTACCATTTAGACGAGAGCCTTGACTTAAATCTTTCGAAAAAAGCCTTCTTATAGGCAGGAGTTTCGGTAAAAAGTTCGGCTTTAAAATTTTAACTAAAAGGTTTCTTCTTCGATGTTTACAAAAATCCGGAGTTCCCGTTTATCCTAAAGGGGGCTGCTACTAAGTACAATTCCTTGGGACTTCTATAAAGTGCTAAACAAAGAAACTTTTTATCTTCAAATCTAGTTAGAACCTTGAAAGAAAAAGGTAATATTGCTCTAGGGCTCTCCGAATTCGAGTATACGGAAGCCTTTAGTTAAAAAAACCTTCAGGTTGCTAATAGGGTTTGGTACCTAACACAAGCAGTGACTTCTTTAATTAACAGGGTTTTAGGCACCTCGTAAGGTGTTTACATTTAAGGCTTTTAAAAGGGCTTTTTCAGGTACGTTTTAATTCCGGGGTTTAAAGAAAACTAACAGAACAAAAACTTTTTAGAGAAGACATAGCGCCTGCAAAAGAGAAGGGGGTCTACTAACGAACGCTTTATGGGTGTCACAGGAAGGAAAAGGAATATGTAACTACGTGCAAAACCGGAGGTTCTTCTTATAGGATTGTATAGAAATCCAGGCCTTTGCTACGTCTAGAGGTGCCGGTCTTAGTTAGGGAGCTTTATATAAACTTTGGAAAGAAAACCCGATCTATCTAATTTTAAATTCTCGGGGGATTTCCTAACTAGTATACAAGCACGAATACGTAATACCGTCAATCTAGGATATCACTGCGTTTTTAATCTGATACATATACTAGTCTAGAACCTCCATACTTAGTAAGTAAAACCCCTTGTGGTTCTTCTGGTTAAGTTATCCAAATGTGGAGAAGGTGTGGGCGTGAACAGCAAGACTAAAAGTAAATTTCGAGTTTAATAGCTTTTACCAAAATAGAATTAGGAACAGAACCTTTTACTTTGTGTTTTTCTTATCAGCTAGCGCGAGGTTTTTTTAGCTAGAAAATATTACTGGGCTTTCCTGTCTCTATATCTCTTAGTCTAGATTCGTTCTAGTTCGATTCGTAAGTATCCTAGTGCATTCCTACTTATTTGCCAGTCTACTGCTCTATCCTTATCATCTCCTTTCTAAATTTGGTTCAAATCAAATGAGAGTTTCCTATTCCAGGGATAGTTTTAAGAGAGCTCTAAAGTGATAAATTCTTGGAGGGTTTCTTCCCAATCCCGGTAATAAGTAACAACGAATTCCTAAGAGGGGGTACATAAACACAAAAAGTAGGTGTTGGGTATCCATGTTCTATCTAATATACTAGCTTACAGCCTTCCCTACTACATACATAAGGTTTCAACCCTCTCTGTAGTGTTAGCTACTAAAACACGAGGAATTCTCCTTACTAATACAACTATCATTACTACCTATTAAAGATAAGAATAACTATGAATACCAAATTAGAGTGTATAGTATAAGGAGGAAAAACCCTCCTTAGTTTTTAGTTTTAGCTAGTAAAAAGGAGTCCTATATAATAAAGAGTGCCCTTAGCTTTAGTACAAGGATAGCCATGTTTTCTAGTCTTTAATCAAAGAAACTCTATCTTGTTACACTCTATACATATAAAAAGGAAACCTGGGTTCAGGATATATTATAAATCTTCAGTAACTAATAAGAGTTTGAGATCTTCTTTTTAACGATTAGTTAGTACCGAACTTTACCCTTATTTAGGGTTTCTTTTATCTATATTCATTATATTACACTAACGTTCGCCATAATTTGTAATATCCCTAGAGTCTAAAAAGGTTATATTTATAGGCCAGCCAGCAATAACGATATAGTTTAGCCAAAGACTTTATCTTTCTCCTAGGCGTCCCTTTTTAGACATACCTGGAACCAACCCGAAAGTTGATTTTATAAAAGCTCCAGTCTATCTTGAAAGGAAACTTAGGGGATTTACCAGATTTGCTTTTATTTCCTTTAAATTAAAGCGCGTAGTCGCTATTTAAACAAAACGAGGCCTATACTCAACTCAATAAATTTAAGCAGAGAGGTACCTAAGGTAAAGATATAAGCAAGATAACCCATATCTTAAAGAGCTAACTTCAACTCTATGAAAAGTATTTACAAGGAAACAAAAGTTCTGACTTTTATGTAGGAAAGTGCAATGTTTTTACATCCAATAACCTATAGCAAAATCTCGCTATCTAAAAAATAGACAAAAATTTTATAAATAGAGTAAAGCAAGTATTTCCTTAGAAAAAGTCTACTAGGGGTTCCCTAAACATTGTGGGTGTTATTTTACAGGAGAACGTAGTCTTAGGTTGAGGTAGACACTCTTGTTTAAGATAATATAACAAAAATCTTAGTATACAACAATACAACGCTGCAAAAAAGTCAAAACCAAAGTTAGTCCCGGGTTCACGTCGTTTTAGATCTAGATTCTACTCCGCTTAACTACGAAGTCCTCTCAAGGTATATTTATTCTTATCGCAGTCTGTAAGTTTAGATCGAATTTCTTATATCAAAATACTAGTTCTATGTCTAAGCTATTTTTCCTACTCTTCTAAAGGGCAAGTTAAGCTTTATTGCCCCCAATATGTTGGAGATATTTTATGTACTTTATTTTCTAAATTTCGAGTCGTTTTAATGAAAAATTTAAGGGAATGCCCCTGAAAAGCATAATATTTTGTATACATTCTAGACACAAGGATCCGAGCCGATTACTAACGGAATCTCGATTAGAAGTACTACTTTCAAAAATACGAAAAGTGTTGGGTATTGACATAACACAAGTTCCCGAAACATATAGGGTAGATAAAAAAAACGGCTCTGTCTTAAGTTGTCTCTTATTAATTAGCAAAGGTCCTCAAACCGTAATTAGTATGGAAAATATATATAACCTGTTTTCTATACGACGCGACCAAAGGCATAAGGGGCTATAATAAATACCTTTCGATGGCTTGATATCGAGTCTAATTTGAAGGAAAAAAGAAAAGGGGGATTGTTTGAACTTTAGAATTCCGAGCTCTGTCTGTATAAAGGGGGAATTAGAGAAAGTCTTTCTTCGCTTGTACGCTAAAAACAGGAAGTAATAGAAATAGCTTGTATTAGCCGCCTTTATTAAGATTACACCTGTTAAATTAAAGTATAATTCGGTGGGTCATGAGTTCAAGCCCTGTCTGTACTATAGTTGAATTACACGAGCTTTTCTAAAAAAAAAGAAACTAGAAAAGAGAACCCACTTCTTCTTTCATCTTTTATGGAGCTCCCCTACTTAGTTATTAAGGTATTCGCTTGGGTTTACTAAGGATTACAACACTTCAGATCTGTCCCAATTAGACTATATACCTTAAAAGGTTTCCTCTACGATACGAAAATCTTGTTAAACTCATAGTATTGAAAACCTGTCCAGAAACCCCTAAAAATCTCCCTATATAAAGGGAAATCTATAGTATTCAAAAGGTGTTTTCTTCTTTGTAAGCGCCTAAATAAAGGGTATGGACAGAATTAGTTTAGAAAAGTGTATCAAAAAAGAGGAGTCGCTTAGTCTTTAGTTACTGGAGGGGATTTCCTGAAGAAGTTTCCTCTATTAACCGTATGTACTATATTTAGTCTTACTTGGATGGGGCTTCTTTTTCTAGGAAGAGTTATAGATTATTTCATTTAGTAAAAATTAAGTTTTGCACTAGCGTTGTTCCAGTTATCCCGTTATTAGATGCAGTTATTTTAATACAAATGAGGGGCTTGCAAAGACCCCGGTTAATATTTGTCCCATACGAGTTTAGGAAATCCCTTAAGACTTCATCAAGAGAATCGCCTTAGAAAGTGGAATCTTATCTTTTTCATTTCGGCGTATAGAATAAGTTTTTACTCCGTAGACTCTCCTATAGCAAGTGATCCATATCCTGTACAGAAATGCTTACAACCAATAAATTTCAACTTATGCCTCATCTAAGAAATTGCAGAAATCCTGCGTAAACCATGTAATTTCCATTAGATTCTTCTGTATCATTACCGTAGGAAGCACTCTTTTAAAGTCTTAAAACCTTAATTGGGAGGAGATCCTAAGAGGTTCCGTTAACAAAACACGTAAATAAGGGTAAGCAAAGATTTTGAGGCTAAACGTATTAAAGAAGTCTCGTGACTGCTCACTATGAAACACGGGAGCCCCTTTTAAAATACACTCTAACTCTCATTATTAGGATCTAACTTGTCCCAAACCAAGAATAGAAGTCTCTTATATTGGGGTATTATAGAGATTACAGGTCTAGGAGGAAAGTCATTTTATATACGTTTTGAAATAGCTGTACTCGTATTAGTGTTATTACATGGGGTAACCAAAAAGCGATTTCCCCTTTTTGCTATGAGTTATAGAGGCTCTTTAACCGCGGAATCTATTTCATTTTACATTACAACAAGTCAAGACTCTATACAAGGTATCCGCCTGGGTACTAGGGACCCCCGCAAAACCATCAGCTATCCTTTTTAACTCTCGAAGTTTTAGCGAGAACTCTTCCGTAACAGAAGGGGCTTCTTCTCTTATTCACTTTAGGTTCTTTTTCTATTTTATATAAATAAAAGAGCTTTTTTGTTAAGTTAGAGCCAAAACTTTGTCTTATGTGTTTCTGCCCCAGCAGCCTTGTTTAGATTTTGTCGGGCTTTTTCCCCGGGAATAGTTTTCAAGAAGTGCCGCAGTTTTGGGCTCTATTAGAACCACCCTTTATTTATAGTTAAAATAGCATTACTTTTTTGACAACAGGGGTTGAGCTATATCTGTAAAAAATACAAGCCAATCCTAGGAATACTGCGGATAACTTTGAAACCGGAAATCAAAACAATAAGTAATTTCAGTACCATAGGAAACAACATCCAGAGAGTTGTAAGAAGACTTTAGCTAACACTTACTCTAAAAAGCTTGCTATAGAAGTCTACTAGGAAGATAGGAGCCCCCTCTATATCTGCACTCGTTCAAGGCTTTGCGTTAGTAAAGACTAGCCTAATAGGATCCTCTTAGCCCGCTTATTTATTTTTTCGTATTAAAGCTGCAGGTTCTGGAAAGAAAGTTAGATACCGAATATTAGGATAATATAATTATTCTGTTAAACAGGACTCTTTTTTTTTATCTATTAGCTATAATTTTGATACAAATTACAAGCCCCTTTCTAAAGTTTAAGGTTAGGTGAAATAAAAATTACCTTTGTCTTACAAAGCTCGCTAAGGCGCTGCTCTTCTAAACTAAAGAAAGGAGATAAGGACCCTAGAAAGAAAAGGTCCTTTTTTATTACTTAATTAAGGATCAAGACCTATCCGTACAAATAAAAGGGGATTCTATAAGGTTTTCTACACTCGTAGAGCGGAAAGACTTGGTAGTCTTTTTAATCTAAATAAGTAAATAAGAAGCCAAAAGCCCCTTTTCTCGAAACACAAGAAGTAACCTACGTAGAGTTTTTTTTATTAATATTGAGCAGCTTGCGGTCCTTCCAGTCCCTAAAGAGTTTCTTTTTTGCTGAATACGGATCCACTATGGGGACTTTTAAGTGTAAAGCGAGTGCTTAGAAAGGGGGGTATAACGAATTTTGTATTAGTGTACAAGTCAAGGGTGGTTTCTCTTGCATCCAACGGGGGCGAGATACTGTGAAAATGTATGAACAAGAGTAGGATAAATCCATTGAGAAGTAGGGGCTTTAAGAACTCATGAGGTACCCCTTCAGAAATATACTCTATAGTAAACCCTTTTAAAAGGGTTATTACCCGTCCCCTTATAGTTGAAGGAAGTTCTCCGTTAAGGATTCCATTTAAATAACGAGTTTACGCACGTCTAATAAAAGAACACCCCATTAATAAATATTGACTTACGGGTGAAGCCCCTTATATCTAAGACATAGGTACCCTTTTAATTAAGATAAGAAGTAAAGAAAACGAGTAGCCGTTAGGGCCTCGAGCTTACGAAGTAGGTTAAGAATTAAATTTTCCTTGTACTCTGCGAGAAGTTAAATGGTTGCTAATCCTGGGTTTTTGAGAAAGAGTTTTAGAAAAAATATTCTGTTGTACTCAACATTCCTAGTTAGCGCGTAGCTTAAAAAGCATAAGTTCCAGTCTTTTTACTCTATATCAACCCCTCAAAGTCAGGTTAAGGGTATCGATCGTTTGAAAGCTTTTGATATTTAGTGTATACCCACTCAAAAGGGAGGATTTTAGGTACTACTAATACTAAACTAAAAACTGACTGACTCATTTTTATCACAAATCCTCTATCCTAGCGCATTAAATACAAAGTATTACGTAACTAAAGGGACCCCTTTATATTCGAAAGGAATAAGGAAAGGGTTTTTTATGACATAAGTTCAATTATATTCTTAAGAACGTCCTCTATATTACGAATTAACTAGCTACTACTCTACCCTGACAAAGTTTTGTATACTCTTACTAATCTAATTAAAGGCTCTGGTATAAAAAGAAATCGTATGCGTGATTGAACACTGAAAACTAAGATTCAATTTTGTGCAGAGATTCCTACACAGCTAAACTGTCTATAAAGAACCCACATAAAACTGAGTTACTATCCAAGGGAACTCCTGATTAGAAGGTAGAATTCTTTCTATTTAGGCTAACTTTAATCTATATCCAGAATTTCAAAAGTTCAACTTACTTTACGTATAAGATTTCTAGACAAATTTCAGAGACTAACAAAAAATGCTTAATCTTGGGTTACTGGGCTCAGAACACTCACAGAAAGTAAGACACCTAAGGTCCCTAATAACAAACAAAAGACCCAATTACTCTATTGCTTTCAAAAAACTTTGTAACTCTTATACTAGAATACTCGAAATGCTTGAAAGAGTCCTCTCTGCATTTCGTATCTCATACCTACGCGGGCTCCCAAAAAATAAGACTTCAAAAAGCGGTTGGGTTTTTCTATCAAGGGAAACTTATCCTACTAAAACTAAAAAAGAGTGCTCCTATTTAGAAATCGACTAGAATAGGAACACTTTAGGTAACTACTAGTTAAAGGAGAGCCGCTTTTCCTACTTGGGTTATGGTATAATACAAGACTAAAAAAAACTTTTTACTTACAAAAAAGATACCATCCAAATGCTATTACTAATGACTAAAGCGGCTATTAAAAAAAGAAATAAAAAGGATTCAAAACTTAGAATTACGATAGCCTTCTTAAGCACGCATTTTTCTCTCGTTAAAAGCGTGACTCTGTTGTACGGGATAGATTCAAAATACAACTTCTCGTTTAAAAAGAAGAGTTTTTGGGTAATCATAAAAATATGCTGTCTTGTTTACTATATTATATAAGTGTTCTACCTAAATTAGAATCCCTCGTTACACCCAAATCGAAAAGAAAGGAATTGCGTTTTACTAGAGTTCCTCTCTACCTATACTAGCTGGATTTATTAAGTCTCAATTGCTCCTGAGATACCTGCCACACCCGGGTTCCCTTATTACCTTATACCCTGCTAGGATAAAAGTTTATCCTTTAAAAGTTTACGTTTCTTTGAAACTTACTACAAATTAGAGCCCAGAATTTCCTGATTACCTAATTGCCAGGTAGATTTGGGTTGACTTTTCTTTTTTTATTAAGAAAGAGTAGAGAAACACACAACGTATGCTGGGCAAATCGGTTTTGAATATAAAAATTAAGAAATTCTATAATAAGAAGTGGATAAACTACTAAATAGGTTCCTTAATTCCGTAAAAAGGGATTAATATAAATGTGGTTTTAAGGAAAATGCATAAAGTGCGGGTCTTAGTTCTAAATACTCTTTTGCCCCCCCTTGTTTACACCAGCTATTCCTTATCTTTTTTGTTTTAACTTACTTTTTAGGAGATCCTCTTAAGTTTTACTAAACAAGACTGGGTACCAGATATAAGCAGGGTTTCGTTGTTCGTTCATAAAAAAGAAATCCTTCGGGAATTCGTAATTTGATTTTATGATTATAGGAGAATCCAGATGTGTTAATTTTACCTATATTTATTATATTAGTATCCCAGTAAGCTTAAATAAGCAAGAGCTTCTCCTTTATTATTGTCCCGATTTCTCTTCTTTATTCAGGAATCCTATTTCTTGCATAAAAAGCTAAACCCAGGGAAACGGGGATAAACAAAAAGGAGGGTTTTATTAATCTTAGGAACTGACTAAAGTAGTTATCTATAATAGACCCCCAATTACCTGACTTGTTAGGGAAGGGCCTATCCTTTTAAATCTAAAAGGGTATACCCTTTATAAATAAATTCTTATTTTACTCTTAAGCTTCAAGTACACCACAACAACTGGGATATGCATACCTCACTTCATCAGGTCATTAACCATAACTTATACTTATATACTTACCAAAGGGGTTGCTAATATAACTGCGTTGCTCTACTATAGTAAAGTAAACGGAATAAGAGCTATTATGGGGTTTCCTATCTATCTCTATCCGGCTTATATATAATATATTCCTGCAGCCTGCTTTGTACCGGGTAATTTACCTATTAATAAAAGATCCCGTTGCTGTGTTATATTGCTAGGCTAGGATTGTGATAAGAAAAAGACGCAGGGGTCTCTTAAAGGGTAGAGTATTAGTAGTTATACTTCAAAAACTCGGTATAATAACTCACCTAGTAGAAACACCTTTTTATTTATAGGGGGTATGGTGCATGTACGTCTATAATATATACAGCCCCTAAAATGAATCTCAACGAAAGAGGAACCCCTACAACCTTTATTGAAAAAGGCTCTTAGTTAGTCCCAAGCTCTTCCAGGAATATCTGACCTAGCCAAGAATTTTTAAGGATGAGGGTACCCAGTAAATACATTGCAATCGTTTTGTAAGTCTTTCTATAGGAGCTATAACATTTTACCAAAAATTTTCTATAATATAATACAGGAATGTAATCTATGTCATGCTGCGAGGAGAAGTCCCAAAAGCGCGCTCTGTCGTCTTGAAATTGCTATCTTTCTCATTTTCGAGCCCCTTTGTCCATTTTGAAAGAAAAGATCTTTCTCGTGCGGGATTTTTAAGTTCCTATAGGGTATAGGCAAATCCGAGGAAAGTTTTTGAGTTTCTATTCTATACGTTTATTTTGGAATAAAAAGACTAACAGATTTAGAGTAAGAATACCATTACTACTTATTACTAACTATTAACTACGATACAAAAAGTAAAATACTCTAGGGATATTACAAATTAATAGACTTTTCCTTATAACAAAAGGTACTAACAACAAGGGCCCTACAAGAAGGAAGAGGAATCTCCCTTAAGAACCCTGGTGTAGGTGCTAAGACGGTTCCCCACCAAGTATCAAAAAGGATAAAAAAGGTTCTCAAAACCCTTTAATTAAGGAAATAACTGCATCGAGTCTTTATTAAATTAACTCTGAGCCCCGCTAACCAAAGCTGACTAGCGATACAGGTCTAGAATAGCTCTGAGTATAAATATAAAGTATAATACAGATACGGAGTCTCATAAAACCTATCCTTTCCAAACCGGATTGCAAGGAATGACTAAAGAAATTAACATATAAGTTTTTTTACTTCTATTGTGTAGAGAAATGACACGTCCTTTAAAAGAGTAGACAAATAAAAAAGGGGACTGAAAAATCACTTATATAGAAGAAGCCCCTAAAAGCATAAATTCAAATAAAACTGACTTTTAGTTAGACAATTCCTTACCTTACTCTGCAACAAGAAAATCTTACCTCGAAAAAGACTCTACCCCAATTAAGAACTAAAAGTCCAAGTACTCCTATATTCCCTAGGGCTCTCTAAAACCAAAATACCTTTTATCTTGTCAAACCCAGATTCACTCAAAACGCGGAAACCCCTTTACTTCGTTTAGGGCATCCCTATAAACTTTACTTGTTAACTAGACCGAGAAGCCAGAAAAGGAGAAGAAAGAGCAACC
>JAYMTK010000054.1:0-41881 GCA_036897405.1 Pelargonium myrrhifolium | reverse complement strand
CAGCCGTATCTCAAAATAGCAATAATCCAGGTGCGAGGAGTTGTTAAAACTTAAATTTAAATTAAGAGGGGTCTCTAACAGGCGTCAAAAGGGCTTGGCCCTACGATAGATTTTTGTTGCTTAAAGAACAGAGGAAGGCCTTTTTTATTACTACGAGGACTACAATCAATCAAAAGGGGATCCCATAATCTTGTAGAGACTGCCTAAGCATGCATAGGGGGCCTTTTTTAAGTTGAACAGACACAGAAAAGATACTCATAATATGTTACTGCACAAAATCTTTTCCGAGGAGATTCGTCTAGGGCAAGCTTAACTTTTAGCCAAGTTAAATCCTAATTTTATACGAGAACTTATCTGCAACCCTCTTTTTATTAGTCAAGAAATTTCCTTTAAAGACCCTAGACTCCTGCCTAAACCCCCGTTAATATATAAGGGGCCCTCTTTAGATTAAAGAAAATCTTTTAAACAGCTTGCAAATGTGAAGAAGCTAGCTCGAGAAAGGGCTTTTTTTAGCTTTTTTGTGCCCCCTTTATTTTATTAAATTTATGCTTAACTTTTTACTATTGCTTTTAGGTAGGCTTTATAGGCGAAAAGGGAAATCCAGAGACTTTTAATTCCTTGATAGAGGCTCGCTTTTGCTGTATAAATCTAGATCTGAGAACTTCATTAATTTAGGAGTTCCGACTTTTCGTTAAGAAAATTAACTTATAGGATCTTATAGGAAATGCTCGGAATTACTACTCTTTTAAAGGAGGAGTCTATTCCCCTGCGTGTTAGGAAACCCCGGGAGCTCTAATTAGAAGCTTGTGGTATAAAAACTAAGAAAAATATCCAACCCTTCGATAACCGCGGATAAAAAAAGGTGCCTTTGAAAAAACAGCTTTACCTCTTATAAAGTCTTATACTTATATAGAATGTAGAAAACCCTCGAAATTTATTAAAAACCCACGTAAATCCTATAGGAAAGAGTTTCGTTATACTAAACTAACTAGCAATAAAGTGCACGAAAAGGGCCTTACAAGGGGTTACCTCGGTTTTCTCCCTATTTTTTTTTAGAATTACGTCTACGTACTAGTTAACGAACTTAATTTTAGTTTTAAAGTTAGTACTCCTTTTTTATTATCTTTTGTAGTCTTTTCCCTGCGATGAACTCCGAGTTTTACCGTATATGCCCAATTCTACTTCAAGGTTACCCGGGTTTTTCTCAGGGAAACCCTCTAGCTTTTTTCTTTTCCTAGCATTGCCATTTTTAATATATATATAGGCCTGAAGATAGGATTATCGACTTAACTTAAAATAAAACCCTACATACAGAATTTACGCTCTACCCTTATACTTATATGGATTAAAAAACGAGTTTTATATTATGACATCAATCTGGAACCCTTATTTAGTTTAGAAGGAAGCGATTTTCAGTTTTACTTGTTTACTAAACTCAGCGGGACACCCTCCTTTAAAGCGAGTCGATACTAAAATACACCCGGGGACCCGTAAAGCGGATTCGTTAGAACCTTGCTTTTGTCAAGGAAAATTTTGTTAATTGCCCGCCCGGATTTTACGAGTCTCTGTCACAAGCGGATTTTATCCTGCTTTGTCTGATTGAGTTTCCATCCTATTAAACAAAAAAGGGAACTCGGCAGAAAAAAGAGTTATAAGTCTAGACACCCTGGCAGCTCTTTGATCCATATAGAAAAAACTAAGCCCTAAGTATTTTACTTGTTCGCGGGGCACTTAAAATAATTAAAACGGAAGATTTTATTCTTATTGAAAGGCAGAGTTTCTCAAAAAGGATTCCTTCTCTGTGAGAAGGGGTTCTATTATTTACCAAGGCTTCCTCTGGGGCACCGCGTGTAGATTTCATATTATTAGCTTTATATTGCTTGAAATTCGTAACAGACAACCCCACTTGGCAGAGGTAAGAGAATCCTCTGCATTAAGTATGTATAAGGGCTTTGTTTTCAAAGGAATTTTTTCTATATCCTTGTGTATTCCTTTTCTTTACCTACTAGAGTATACTATAGCGTGTGTAGTCTAAGTTGCTACGTTACCCATTCCGCAGATTAAAAGGCGACCCTAAATCCAGGGCTCTTTATAGGTAAGGTTCGTTTTAAAAACTTGGGTTTAATACAAGTTTTGAGACACATAAGAAATGAAGTTCAAATATTAGGGCAGGGCCCGAGAATGCTCATGAGACGAAGCTTCCGTCTCAGATAACTCTTCCAAGAAAGGCGGAGCGTATGGAAATTCCCGGGTTTATTGGCACGAAAATAGAGTGCTAATGAGGTCTTCAATTTTGAAAGTAAGCCAGTAATTAATAAATTAATAGGTGTCGTGTATGAGTAAGAAAGCACTAAGCATTAATTAAAAACCGAGAAAGATATAGGGTAGTTTTTATACGATGAATAAGCTAGAATTTCCTTATAGGAATCCCCAACCCGGAGGTTCAGTTATTGCGGAACTATTTTCTAGATTCCGTATCCAAAAAAGAGGATTCTTAATAAGTTTTCGCACAATTCGAACTGGTAATAGAAGAATAGAAGGGGCACTCCTAAGACTGCTCTAAAATTCTATGGCTAGAAGGGCCTGGGTATACTCAACAAGGAATCGGAGGAGCAAAACAGCTTTACAAGAGAGAAAAAAAGCATAGCACAGGTGCTGGGTTACCTTTAAAAGGAGTTCCTTTATTGTTTATTATTAGACATTTTCTAACCTATCAAAGAGGGTTTTTCTATATAGTATGTGGCACCGAACTTAAGGGCCCCTTTGATAAAGAAACTAGAATCTCTTAAATAGAAAAGCAACTATTATATCTTATTAAGGCGTCCTATTAACTTTTGTTAAATCTAAAACCCCTATTTTTAATTCACATCTATTCCTTATGAGTAGTATTAAAATCTGTTCTTACTTTTAGGGAGTTCTCTTCACTCACAGCGGGAAGCCGAAGCTACAGAAGAATTTGAACTCAATTCTGTTAATACCTTAACGATGCCTTGAGATTTTTGGGTTCACATACCGCCTTTAATATTACTCGCACAACTCAATTTCTGTATCATATGTAACAAGTAATTGTAAACAGGAAAAATACAAAGTTAAAACGAAACAAGTATCATAAAAAAGACCATAAACTAAATTACCCTGCGTTTTTATAGCCTTCGGACCCTGTGTTATAACCCATAGATATAAAAGGAACCCTGTTTCTTCAGTCAAAACCATCGAATATCTTACAGGTTCTACTCTTACGAGTTTTTCTTATTTACCAAAGACTAAAAAACTAGCTGCTTATGTCAAAGAATTTCTCCGATACAAGGAGAGGGTTTAACCAATCGTTTTTGTTCTAACAAGAGGGCACCCTTCTATTTTGAATTCCTCTATCTAATAGAAAACTCGTAATTACCCCCGCAGTTTTATCGTCAAAAAAGGACATTACCGGGTAGTCGCGGGCCTGTGGAGAACTTATGTTCGTATAAATTACTAACGAAAAAATATTATAGAAAATTCCAGTGAAAGGTAAGGGAACTGCTCTACTGACGGAGTACTCTTAACGGATAGAGAGGCTTTGAACCCTTTTACAAGGAGGAAGTATAACCATTCTTTTTAAGTGAATGTGAATACAGAGGTAATATCTAGGGAATTTTAACAGCTACCCTTAGGGAAGCTTAGGCCTACTACCGGCTGAGTTTTAGTATATAGACATTAAAATTTTATCTGTGCAAACTCCAACTATGATATGGACACTTCTCTAAGGATAAAATTACTTTGTAATAATGATTTTTCGTTCGATTAGTTAGCACCTGGCATGGAAAAAAAGTCTTTTACCTTTCTATACGATAGGTACACAAAAGAAATCCTAGTTTATAAGTTAATGTGACCGGGAGAGACGAATAGCTATAGTATAAAATCTGAGTTCGTTCAAACTCCTTAACTAAGTTTTTAGTTCTAGCTAGGCCCACCCTTTTAATCTAGGAAACATTCTGGGCTAATTGTTCTAGTAGGGGAACCTGATACCACAAAGTGAGTTCAAAGAATCCTAAGAAAGGTTTTATCTTGCTCGAGTGCGGATCTCTAATTCTGAATGAATATACGTTAAATACCCTTTTTCGTGCGCTCTAAGAGAAGATAAAAAGGAAATTTGGGTAAATAGTAGTTATGTTAATAGGAAGGGCTTTACAAGAATTAATTAAGGGATCCCCGGTTTATTTAGCTATAATATAGGGATTCTGAGTTATCATTTGATTCCAATTTCGTTTCATTTTTATAAAGGGCACAATTGTAATACATAAACTTTCGATATCTTATCGCAGGGGTATTAACTAAAGTGAGTACAATCCGTTATTGTCTATGGGAAAGCACCCTATTTAATTAAGTCTAGGCCCTGAGATAGGAGAAATCTAAAGAAAAACGAAAGAAAACACTAATATAAGAATTTCACTTCAAAAAGAGTCAGATATTAGGACCGCCCTCCTCTAGTGTTTCCGGGATTCAAAAAGAATTTTAATAAAAACTGTAAGACAAGGGCTTTTGAACCTAAGCTCCTTATTCGTTTTTTTAGATACTTTACCCTTCCTTACTTGACCTGCCCAGAACTGCAAAGATTTTATAGCTTACAATTTGTTTCGAATCAAACCCAAGATTTAGGAAAAAACTCGTTCCTAATAAAAGGCAGCCTAAGTTCGAGTAGATTAAAAGATTTCTCCTAGTATCGGGAAAAGGCACAATTAAAATTATATACAGGGAATGATAAAAGAATACTGCTACGAAGTACTTGAGGCATAGCCCCCATATCCAGAGTAAACAAAAGCCTATCCCCTAGAGTCCTAGCTAAGCCCTTAGATTACAATTAAAAGCTTACCCTAAAGTCAAGACTTGTTGGCGAGACTTCTATAAAAACTCAGTGCTCTAAAAGTCTTACTTATTCCAAGATCTATGCATTACTGTAGGGTTGTCCGGCGGAAATACACAGAACCTCGGAACTTCTCCCTAAAAAAATATATAAAGCATTGCACAGCCCTACAAATCTAGGAGTACTTTCCAAAAGCTTATTCCTTCTGACACAAGACCTTTTGAGTATTCAGTGCCGCCTTACTTGATACATTAGAATTATATTAAAGCTAAGTTCCTTTATGATATCCCAAGGGTCTTTTCTAAAATCAAGGTTTGGGATACTTCTATATACTAGCAGGCTCCTTTGTTTTAACCCGGGACTAGTATTCCTTTCCTTTTATTAAGGTAAAGAGGGCCTTCAATCTCTTTAGTAAATTCATTTGTAGCTTGGATTAGCCACAAGGAATTTTACATTCTTAAAGTTACTGCGGGTTTTCGTTAAAGGGCTCGAAGCCCCTTTTGATACTTTCTATAATCAGCTTAAGAGCTTAAAATTTCGAGGCTTTTTAAGTTTAAGGAGTTTTGGATTCAGTGACTAGCTCAAAAATTTAACCTATAGGGCCTTAGCAGGGTTTCTCTTTATTATTATATTATTCGCCTTTATCTCTTTCGAGCACCCAAAGAAACCCTATATCAGTAATTTGTAACTAATTAAATTTTAGGGGTATAATCAAAGTCCTTTATTTTAAATTAAAAATAATTAAAGTAAAACAAAAAGTACCCAGAGTAAGAAGAAAAAGGTTCAAACCCCATTATCAAATTAATTACTACTAGCGGTTCCCCTAGTAACGAGAGTTATATAATGAAGACTTTGCTCTTTTAAGAGAGCCTTTCAGTACTGCCCTTTAAAAGGTATATGGGACTTTCTTTTAACAGAGAGTTACGCAACAAACCCCTAAGTAAGCTCTGGGTTAACCGAGTAGAATCCGCGAATCAACCTTTTGCAGGGTATATGCGGGGTCTATTAAAGGGTCTTAAGCAGCATCCTTAGGGCAGGCTTCTTTTTCTAGAGAGTTCTATCTATTATATGGGTGCCCTTAACTAATAAAGATTAGTCAAGTCCACTTTACAAAGAGAGTTTCTTGTGTTCTGTTAACTCAAAGGGATAATTTGGAAGAAAGCGCTATATTTTTTTTTGATAGTCAGCGTAGCAGTAGCTTAGAGTTTTCTATTTAATTAATAGGGGGTGTCGTAAGGAAGGGCTACAATTTACATGTATTCTATGCGGCTTCTTGTTACTCTTTTTTCAGGGATATCCCGAATAGACACAAGGATCTAGAATTCCCAAAAAGGATGTCTTCGAGTTCTACAATTCACTTACCCCCTTTTTTATCTAAGCAATACGCTTCTGATAATGAAAAGCAGCTCTCTTACGCCTACGCCGAGCAAGAAGCTTTCAATCTCTCTATTCTACAACATAAGAGTACTTCTTTTGATTACATTGTTTACTGAACTGAGTCTCTGGTACTTCTCGTAGTACCCTACACAGCTAGGAACTTTTTGTTTGATTACTTATAATTTATAATGAATTATGAAAAGAGCGAAATAAAGTGCTTTTCACTTTTATTAAGATTAGCCTTAGAACTCTCTGACGATTTAGTACTTTTTAGGGGACTAAGCTTCGCTCTTTTTACTTTTTGGTTTAGCAAAGAAGTTTGCTCTGTCTGATGCGTGATAAGATACCACCTTACAATAAAAATATACTTAATTATACCTACAAGTGGGCACACCTTATTTGTACCTGATGCCTATAAAAAAAGAATTGTAGAAGAAAGAGTAGGTATGCAATGTAGATCGACTTAAGGTTTGTGGTATAATAGAATTTTAAACGAATAGGCTATGCTGGATATAGTTTCGAGGCGGGACCATACATACTGAAGGACGTAATCAAAAAGTAATTAAGGCACTGACTTGTGATTAAGCTCTTAGTGGATCCTTAAAAGGGGCGAGTTCCTTAAAAATGTAGTCTAGTAATTCTCAAAAGTCCGTTTGCAGGGCATAGTTTACGTAGAAATTCATCAGTACAGCTTAAAATAGAACTCAAAATTTACAAAAAAAGTACCGCGTCTGGGACTTCAGCGTTATATAACGCATTAAAAAGGGCAGACAGTAGGCTTTTTTATGAAAAGGACCCCCTTACCTATTAGGAAAAATACACTAATCTATTGATATGAAGTAGCCAAAATCCTGTAAGCGCCCCTTTAACTCGGGATAATACATCAGGGTTTATATAATACAACTTATAAAGAAAAGACCCTACGCGAAACTCTTAATTTCTGGTGCGATTCCTCTGTTACTGGGACATCTAAGACAAAACTAATATTATTGCCTTGATTATACCCTTTATAGAAATGACCTAGCTTTAATGAAGCTTTGAATACTTCCTTATGAGACTCTTGTGGAACTCAACTACTAGAATTAGACGTATTCGAGCAATGCAAAGCTTTTTTTGTTTTTGTAGTCTATTTCTAGACCCTCATTCACAGGTTATCTCTTAACTTTAGCAAATAAACGGGGCCCCTGCCTATTCACTGTAGAACGGAGGCTCTTGTTAGAAAGAACTGCCGAAAAAGGTTTTTAAACAAAATACATTAAGAGATTGGTGCCCTCGTAGAAGTTTATTGCTTTTCGATACCTTTCGTAGCGTGTAGTAAAGGAGTCCCGTATAGAATATCCTAACATAACAAAAGTTTACTTCTTTGTGAAATATGCCTGCTTTTTATTTCTATTATATCAGGATGAAGAAGCCGCTTTAGTTTCTTTTATTTAAAAGAGAATTTGATTTACCAAGCGTTTTTAGGAATTTATAATTTACACTTACTAAACTAAAGGTATACGTGGATCCGAGTTAATAAGGTATCCACAAAAAAAAAAGGTACAGACTTAAAAAGAAGAAACCCATTGCTATGCAACTGTAAAGAAATTTCATTAAATGAATAAGAGTAAACTATGTAGTCAAATTTAGAATATAGAAATCCTTTTACTAACAAGACACCGGTGGTAGCTATAGAAATTCTAGAACTTTTCCTTTACTAACTGTACTTCAGAAATAGGACTTACCTCGTTCCCCTTCTGGAGGAGCGCGCACTTTGGCCCGGATTTTGCTTGTATTTATATTGAGAAATTAGAGTCAAAAAGGTTTTTGGAGTGTTTATGCTTTTTGTACTTTCCCTTTGGAATTCCTTTTTGACTTTTCGAGAAACTCATTACTCAGATCTTGTGTTTAACTTGTGCCAACAAAAAAATATTCTAGAAAAGCATAGCCTTGTGCTGATTTTCTTTGTTTGAATCCGATAGATAACATTAAAAAATTATTATAGATCGCGGGCACGAAGCTAGGAATTTTAAAAGTTCCTTTCTTACAGGCAAGTAACTCGTTTAAGGCCAAATATAAGCTTTCTCTCTTTATTTACCGAATTACGTCTTCAAATAAATTGCTTCGGGAATGCACATAAAAAGGACCTAGCAGGTGAAATAGGGACCTTTTCCTAAATTTTAGTTAGTATTAAAGTTGTGATTAATCTTTAGCAGCATCCCAATTGGTTTATCATTTTCCACTCTACTCCGATTCTTTAGTGTAAAAAAGTATTTTACTATTAAGGAATATAGGAAACAAAAGGGTAGCCCATAAAAAAGGACCAAAAAAAGCTCTAAGGTTCCTTTTTCTTTCTATGTCTTGAAATGAAAGGGACCCGTTATAACTAACCCGAAATTGAAATTTTTATTAGCAATTTCGGGGGCCCTTTAGGAATTAAATAAAAATAAGTAAATCACTCTCAGTACTGCGTCCCTTCTTTTAATAATTAGTGAAAGAAAAGTTTTAGTCGGTTATTCCCTCGATAAGGTATATAAGTTTATTCATTACTAATACCGAAGGATCCTTTGTAAGTTCCTAAGCTTGTATATGTCTTGATCAACTATACTATAATATGTCGTTAAAGAGGGAGTGGCCTGAAGAGCACCCGCATTAATTAGAACTTTTATCTATACACCCACGCACAACCAAGTTTTAATTAAGGTAGCAACTGTGCTACAGATGACAGGAGGATTTCTAGATTCTATTTTAACGAGAACTCAATCGAATATAACCTATAAGCTCACTCACAAATAAGACTGTTATAAAGCACGCTAGTACATTAAGTCTTTGTACCTATTCTATACCCTATCTAGCTAGAACTCATATTTCCCAGGACAGGGTCACAAAATAGTATAAAGCCCTCTCCTTTAATCGACTAAATCAGAGTTTTATATACAAAAATAGGTCTTACATAGTAGTTTCTTTTTGCATATTCGAATTGATAAAAAGCGGATACGTTGAACATGAGATTAGTTAGCTAGGCATTTTTATTTACTACTCTATAACTCCTATTCCCGTACTTATACTAAAGAGTCCTTGGTTCTTGAAAATAGAGAGACTCCCGCCTAGAGACAATACTGACTTTAGTTGTTATACTATTTACCTTTACGAATTTACAGATATAAATACAGAGTGAATAGCAATCCCATAGCTCTTAGAAAAGTTATAAAGTAGGTTATCTCTTAAGTTGTATCCTACCGTTATGGGGACGCTTTCTCTTTGTGGGATAAGAGGGAGAATCAACTAGCAGCTGAAAAAGGGGTAATTTAAGTTATCTTTATTGAAGAACTCTTATATGTTTTGGACCTAGTAGACTGTGGAGTTTCTCATTTTATATTACCCCAAAAACCTTCTAACCCTAACTGAAAATTTGAAAGTCTATCACAAAGGATTTTTATGGACTTTATCTCTCTTTTTAGCAAGAAACTACAGATTCAACAAAATCTTGTTGCTCTTGCCTCCTTTTACTGCGTGTTTCTAGAGGAGTACATGTCCTTTTCGGTAGAAACTTTTCTTTCAGTAATGATTTCTCCCTTAGTTTTAGTAAAGTGGAGTGGAAAAAGCACATTATCTTGAAGTTAGTAAATTGCTGAGTAGCTTTGCCAGATAAAAGAAAAATTCATAATATACAACAAGGAACTCCTCTGAACTAAGTAAATAACTTTTTATTTGGCAATCTTTGTCAATTATGGCAGAAATATCCCCTTGTTAACTAAATAGTGTGACATAAGATTTCCCAAAGCAACCCATTTCTAAACAAGTTTGTGTCAATTCTTTAATTTTTAATAAAAAAGGAGCTGAATTAAGAAGAGCACTAAGCATACTCTAAAAAACTCTAAAGGGGCAGGGCAGTTTTTATCTCGATAATGATAGGGGCTATAAGAATGAATTATAGGCACACGAGTACTATAAGTAGAGGGTTTCCTAATCACAAGAATCCAAAAGCACAATTAAAGAACAAAGATCTTGGCTTTGGGCCCCAAGGTATTATCCGCTAATTATGAGTAATTGTCCTTTTTTCTGTTTGCAAGAAGCTTCTACTAAAAGAGCCCTATTCGCTAGGCTTTCAGGAATACCTTACAACCTTTGAAGACCCCTAACTAAGCTTTCTTCAGGCATAAGTAAAATAATTGCTTTAGAAAAAGCCGCTATGACAAAAACTTCTATATAAGATAGATTAGTGAGTTTATTCCTTGATCAGAGATCCCTAGTTAATCTTGGTAGAGGAATTCGGGAAATTCTTTTTACTAATTGGACTCTACTCTTTTACATTAATTGGCGATACAAAGTGTTGAAATCCATACTTATTAGTTCAAGCAGCAGCCTCTTTGCTAATAGTTTTAATTGGGACAGGTCTAAAAAAAACCCTAAACTAAAGCAAGTTTAAGATAAGTTTTTATACACGCATTCTTTATATATAGCTTCTAAAAATAGAGATAGAACTGACAAAACTTAAGAATATATATAAGCAAACGGGAGCACTCCTAACTTAGGTTGATATGCCTTTGCTTAGCAGAAACCTAAGAAACTTTCCTCCGTGTATCCAAACTCTTGAGAATCCGGTATATTTTCACTTGTTACAATAAAGCCGACTATGCTCTGTAATTAAAGAGTTTCCTTTTCTTTTGGGTCTAGCAGGACTCGAACCCGCTGCCGCTAGCTTAAAAGCGCAATGTTCTACCAACTGAGCTATTCTAAGCCTCTGATAGTTCTAATAACTTGAATTCAGTATATCAGTATAGAGTAGATCTTATTGTAATTGTAATATTCTTCTAAGCTAAGTGATTGCTCTTTTATCTAATTGCGTAGACTATGGGCAGTTACTGCAAAAGACTCGTAGTGATAAGTATAAGATGAAATATTAAAAGTTAATACAAATTCTTGTCGAAAAACGTTTAGATACCTTGGTAAAGTGTTTTTGTTTATACCTAGACCTCTCGACTCAGAATACTTGTGTATACTTTTGAATCCTTTGCTTCTTTATAAAACGATAAGCTTTTCCCTGAAATATTAAATACTCGTATTTCCAAGACTGGAAACTCCTCCTAAAGGGGCAACAAGGCTTTTGTATTAATGCTTCTAGGATTTCTCGAGCTAGCTGGGTTACTTTCTGCAATCGGATATCTCTTTTTGGGTGTTATCGGGGACTCCTGTAAGATCCAATAACCTAGGACACACTTTTTATCTATGAAATTCTAGCTCGGGTGACAAGATCTACAAGGAATTCCTCGTTATTATGCTAGTTAAAGAAGTATAAGGAACTTTTCACAATTTTGTTTACCGCTACGAGTATCTCACACAAGAAATTTAAAGCGTCTTTCCGCAACTGGGGGCTCCCTTGGGTTAACCTAAAATTAGGATGCGGATCTGCTTGACTTTGTATGCCAATGAACCATGATTACCTGACTGTAATTTCTCTTATGCTTATAGGAACTTCTTTGTTTCGGAACTATATACTAGAATTCTCTTTTTTTTTTTTAGTATCCAGAATAGAGATAATTTAAGGAATTATGATAGAAATTGAACCCTTTTAAAGAATCGAAAGAATATTTAGGCTAAGCGGGGCATTATCCTTTTAGTTTTTACGGGTTATTTGTAATAAATCTTTCTTGGAAGTCTTTTACTGAAGAAGGATTGTAACTCTATTCTATAATAAAATTTCTTTTTGTGGATGTGTAACTGTCTCCTTTTTTAGCGAGTGGGTTGGTCTAGTTTTCAAGGGCTTGGGTAAAGGATATTTAGCTCAAGTGAATGTGTAAATCCTATGAGTTTGTGTGCCTTTATTGCTTTAGAGATGTTTAATTTAATGAATTTACAAAGAAGTGGCTGGCTTGTTCTTCCTATGTTTACAGGGTTTCCTATTAGAGCTAGACTTCCCTAGAGGAGTTAAATTGAATTGAAGTAGAGACTTACACGAGTTAATGACTACTTATACTTAATAGGATAGGAGCTTTGGTTCTTTATTTAAGCGCTCCTTCTTGTACTATTGAATGAGTTAGTATTTGTATTACTCTTCTTAGATAGTAAAGGATAATTCCTCATGTTCCCTGTGCTTATCGATAAAGAGGGAAAGTACCTTATACAGTACAGTAGAGAGTCCATCCATCTTACCGAGTAACGAACTTTGTTTACGAGGTTGAGTCCTTATGTAGTATTATAGATATTAACACACGAAGACCTTAACCTGGAAAAAACGGGAACTTGATCTACTACGCTTTAGGACCTAAATTTCTATTCAATCCACAGAATCTGAAAAGCAAAAACAGAATAAGGAATCCCCGAGACAACTATAAGTCCCTTGGAAATAACCTAACTTCCTTAGAGACTCGCAGACTAAAAAAAGTATAGCTACACCCGTTAATGAACTTCCATTTGTTAATGCTAGCTGTAACAAAAGTATGAACTCTAACTTTAGAACTAGACATCCGGATTCCGTAACTTTTGCATATCTTTGACCCTTATAGGATTCTCCCCTATACCCCTCTAAGCTAGATTCACGAGATATACGTTGTATTCCCTTAGTGCTGTCTTATGTAGTGTAGCTATTGTGTACTTTGTACTTAATTGCAATTGGCTAAGAAGTCTTATTCTTATAGATATGCTAATGCTAAGGATAATCTCCCATGTTCTCTGCAGCTTATCGTTAAAGAGGATATTAACCTTGTAAGTACATCCATACAGCTAACGCCCGAAGTCTTACGTAGAACTACTCATTATGGGTATATCAGTATAGTACAAGCTTACACTAGGACCCACAACACCAAAAAGGAGGATCTAAAAGTAAGGGTCTAGCAATTGTACAAGCTGCCTAAAGCCAATAACCAGGAATCTTTTTTTTCTTTAAAACCTTTGCCTTCAAATCCCAGAGTCCTATAACACATATCTATCTTACAAAGAAGGAATTCTTATCCTTTAGCTTTCCAATTAACTTTTAACCGGGATAATAGCTAGTTTCTGTATATCCATCAAACCCTCTAAGTAAAAGCTAAAATTCCTAAACTTCTAAGATTAAGAATTCTGAGTCTCGTTCTTTACCGGCGTAGTCAAGAGTTACCGGCAACAACAGTACTGTCAAGTCAACAACTGTTAGCATTCCTTCTTTCCATTAGCAGAAGAAACTAAAACAAATTAAGATTCTCTATATTCTGTATCAAGTACTTCTCCTAGCTTACAAGTGAGTAGATTTCAGTGGTTCTAAGGTTCCTAAAGAAGAGAGGATTTTAAGTAGGCTTGGATAGTACAGAGCAACACCGGAAAGTTTTCCCTCTACAACAGTATACAAACCTGGCTATAATATTATAATATAAAGAGCTATAAAGATTAGTAAGAATTATATAAATATGGAGGAGTTACCTGTTATATAGTTTATAAAAGTTCTATTCTTTAATTGTATTGGAGTGTCTTATAGTTGTTAACCCTCAGGCTCCCTGTAGTTACTGACATAGGAGGACCCCTAATAAGTACAGATAGCATGACTCTACGCGACTAAAACTTTGTGAAGGAGGGAAGGAAGGGCATAACAGTATTCTGAATATACCTACATAATAAAATAAATAGGCACACCAACTGACTTCTTACTGTACGAGGACTTACTTGTTTATGAGTCCTATGAGCTAGACGATTTAAAGGGATATACTTCTTGCCTTGGGATGGGAATATTAGCTAGCAGGCTTCTAGTTCGGATTAAGAAGAGGATACTTAGGTCTTAAGGTTAGTAAATCAATAAAACAGTAAGCTACACAAGCTACAAAAGTGTAAGGATTCTCTCTGGCCTAGATCTCACCTTCAACAGCTAAGATTAAGATAGTGCAACACTTACTTGCAAAGGATGGCTTTCAACTGCTTATCTTTCCTAAAATAGTTACCGTTCTCCTAACCGATAGCTACAATTCCTAAGACATTAGAATTCATTATATCTTAAACTCCATTAGCTGACACTTTCCATTAAGCCCGGTTTCCAGAACCCATAAGCTGTATCAACATAAACTCAAAAGGAAATACAGTTAGGATTATCTGCATTACATACAACAAACTAAGAAAGAAACTGGTTTATCCTGCTTAAACATTAGAATTAGAACACAAATTATGTTATCCTTTGCCTGCTATAAGATAAGGAATACTAAAAATTTGTTAGGATATAAAATACTAACTAAACTGGAACTCAATCCTCAGTCCCAAGAAATCCTGAACTTGCTTTACTTTAAAGGAAATAGAATCTCAAACAAATTATTCATTGACACCTTCATAAACACCAGAAGATATTCAGTATAGTCTAATACTCACAACTTTACCCGCAATGTTAGCTTAACTCCAAACCCAGAATACACAAATACAGGAACAAATGTCAAAGACTTTTAAGCATCTCCTTTACCTGCAAATGGCAGCCCGCTTTAGCAACTTAGCTGCCAATAACATTGAGCTACATTCAGATAATCCCTCAAGGAAATGGGGAATATATCAAAGCCACAGAAGTACTAAGACTTCTAGTTAAGAATCTAAACCCAAAGAATAGATAATCTGTTTCCATTAGCTCTACTTAAGCCTCTCTTTTTTATCCTTTATTGTAAGACTCATAGCTACAGCTTCCAAAGAATCTGGTTAATACCCTTCAAAAGGTAGAAATAGAATCTACTCTCACAAAGTCAAGAGACCTGCAAAGAGATAAAGAGATCTAGTTAGGCTGGGTTTTTAATGTACAAGTTAGTAAAGAAAGTTTGCATTGGGAAAGCGATACCGTCATAGCAAAGAGAGAGTGCTACACTCGCTAAAGTGCTGGGAATAGCAGAGGACTACCTTAATGGGACTGATTAGATTGGTTTTAAAAGTGAGCTCAACAAGTCAAATACCCGAAGTGGACAGGTTCAAGAAATTACAAAGTTTACAGTGTTAAATCAATAGAAAGGTCTAGCTATACCATAAAGAACTCCTTTGCTATACAGAATTACACAATTATCGGAATAAAGCTATTCTTTAAGCTCACCTTACAAGAAATTTATTGACTTCCTTTATATGTTAGCCTGCTTTCAATTAGCATCTCCTCACTCAATACAATTTAGTGGTTTAATAAGTATCTGGTTTATGGAATTCTCAACTAAAGGTATCTACACTAATCAAAATAAAGAATCAGGTTACCATTAAGACTATTTACTCGCCTGCTATATACATACACAGGAAAACCTTTGCTTTCCAACTCAGGGCACCCGTTTCTTAGTGAAAGACCTCTTTTCTTAAGTACTTTATTTACCTTGGTAATACAAAGAAGAGTATTCTCAGGTTTCTGTTAACCTTTGCCAGCTATCCTATTATCTTAAATTAAACCCTTTATATCAGATCGGAATCTGTCAAGCAAGGAAGAGAAGATATTTGACTATCATAAACTACAGAACGTGGAACTCATTTCTTATACTCCCTTTAGCTGCAACTGCTTATCCCAATAGACCAAGAATAAAGGAACTCCTATTACAAGGGTAAGTGGGAAGTAGGATACAACTGGTAGTTTGAAGAATAATATCTTTCACTTTTTAAATAGAGCCATTGTAACATTCCGCTGCTGTAAGTTTGGGATTCGGAAAAATAATAAATAATATAATATATAGTCACTACTGCTCGTTAAATAAGTGCTAAATAAGCACCCCTTGCATCTGGCCACATAAAAAGTTTGGTTTGACAACTCAGCACTTAAAACGGAAGCCCTGAAAAAGATTAAAAGGAAAATTCCCACTAGAATTTCAAAGGGTAATGCGTTCTTTTCTTGACACTTTACAAGTCCAAATAGGACCCCAAAAATGAAGGTTAAACTCGTTTCGGTAAAATGCAGGACCTTAAAAAGGGAATGCCTCCATATTAGAAATCCTTAAATATGGTTATAACTTTTTCTATAATTTTATTAAAGAGGCTCTTTGTCTTATACAAAAGTTAAAGCCCTTACCGAGAACCTAACTGAAATACCGGATAGTTAGTTACAGAGAGGTCTTTTGAATGGTGAGTTTTGGGTATGCTTTAACCAAAGACTGAGAAAGTATGGGATTAATTCAAGTATGCTAGTTCATCTGAAAAAAGGGTTGTTTAAAAACATGGGTAACTCCTCCTTTTTAAGCTTATTGATACCAGTTCAAGCTCGTACAGTAAAGAGCCTTTACTTAGTTGATACAAGATTTTGGGTTCTTGTAAGAGGACCTTTACTTGACCTATTCCCATAGAGCTATTTAAGGATCCAATCTGTATCATCACTCGAAAATATATACCTAATGCATAACTGAGCATCCTTACTCGTTTACTAGCGGGGCTCGTATTCGTTGTGAAGACAAAGGAGAAAGAAGCTGCCCAGGCTATATTATTATAATAATTGGATACAGATACAAGGATAAACCCCTTGCGCGTTGCACTCTTATAGCAAATGTAAGCTGTGTATATGAAAACTTTAAGGTCAAAAAGCATTTTGAACTTTTACAGACACTCGTGGGTTTAAGAAATATAGTAAATAATGAGCGCCCTACTAGATTTTATCTGGGACAGGGCGTTCTAAATAATATTATTCTTGACTTAGTGGGATATATAATGTTGAAATTGTGTAGGAAATTAAGATAAAAAAATGGCTTGTTGTGTGCGAAAAGGGAATGCTCCCCTCTTTAGTAAGCTCCTGGTGGCCTGAGAAATTATCTTACACTTTTTTAGTTCTATTGGAATTGGAGTTCTTACTATAAACTGGGGTTTGTTAAGCTACCCTATACAAAGTAATATTTAATAAAATAGAATATAAAAAAGCAGGCTCCTTGATTTCAAGCTATTTTGAAAAATAAACTACGGGAACTCCCCTTAACTTTACCCCGAGTACCTGTATGTAACAAAGTAAATAGGAACCCCTCCCCAGATTGCAGAGTGTTTGGTACTAGATAATATACTATTTGCAGTTTGTCTCCTGTCAATTGAAATTATAGGTATACTCATTAAATTGAGCTGCCCCCTTGTCTTAGAAACTCCACATTCTATCCATCCGGGATTCCCCTAATCCTAGGGTTTACTAATAAGTCAAGAGCATTTTCTTCTGTACTGAATAAGCTCGTAAAAAATGAATTAAGTAGGAATACGGAGAATGTCCTATATTTTATATATAATATAATAAGGAGATACCACACCAATCTTTGGTATTCATTATCCAAATTCTATGAATTGTAATACGGAATACTTAAGCTTAGTCACTTTAAGAGCACTTCTTGGGCTAGGTTTTTTCGTTCAGATCAACCAGGGATCTTGAATTCTTTTTCGAAAGAGAGCTAATTTCTAGCTTAATCTCTATTTACACTTTTCCTAAAAAAGAGGGTACTCTTAATAAATTGTACGAATATCTTCCTCAATCAAAACCTTAGTTTTAAAGAGGAGACTTTATCTATATAAACGCACAAAATATGGATAGCTCTGAAGTTACACTATAACTTATTTTCATGTTACATCCTTTTCTATTTTCAGGAAGTCTCCTATCTTGCTACTCCTACTGACTAAACGGGAGATCGGAGCCGCGTGTAAGAATTCTAAATTCTCTTTAATAAAGGTAGAGGATTCAGATATATCACACAAACTAATACTAATTCAGTATTGATTCGTCGTAGAAGGATTAAACGCTTATATTTATATTAAATCCTTAAACGGGGTCTAGAATTAACATAAACTAAGAAAAGGATCTAAAATGAACGGGAGGACGGCCAAGGACTTTGACAAGGTACATTATAAAGGTTTCAGAAATGAAAAGCAACTCGAATTCATATAAACTTAGTTACCATTCTCTGGAATTCAGTACAAGTACTTATTTCCCGGACATTTTATCTAGTATGCATGACAAGAAGGGTCCTTTATAGTACTAGAGCCCACTCTTTTTTATTTACGAATACTTCAGCAGTTCCTTCCTTATAAGGCCCCTTTAATACCTTTCTTAAGATTAAGGTTTCTAGCTGTTCATAATATATTATATCACAACTCCTTTTATTTAATTTATTAAAGAAAGCAGGAACAAAGAAACGATATATGTTGGTTAACAAAAGGGCATCCTACTCAGTAATTTTACGTGAAATACCTTAGTTGAACCCTTTCCACTTTTGTAAGAAATTCGGGAACTTACTTTTAATTCTTTACGTAAGAGTAGAAACGGGGAACCTGGTCCATTTTATAAAAGAACTGCGAAATCCTCGTATAAGTAAACCAAGAGCTTACCATATCCTATAATGGAATATATACTTCTTAAAAGACTAACCCAACAGCGTCCTAATTTAACTTAAATCCTTTAACATCAGGATAGGTTATACTCAAGTCTTTAGAAAGGCTTACCTCATTCATTAAGTAAACACTGAGAAAAGGAGCCTTGTAACATAAAATAAAGGGACTGCCGCAAGATTTAAAAGGTGCTAGCTTACTTTTACTTAAATTAGTACCGGATCTTCAGAAAGGAAGTAAATAAAGCAAGGCGCTTAGTTAAAAGGTATTCCGGAGAGTTGAAGCCCATAAGGACCTTATTTCTTGTTCTTGAAAGAAAAATTGAAAAGAAGTATTTGCTAATAAAATTACAAATTCTGGAGTCCAGAAAAAGAGGTGCTCTAGCTACGCGCCGCGTATGGCTTGACAAAGGAGTTAATAAAATGAAGCGAAAGTCTCTTTTTGTATTTCCCTTTTTAGAACAGTTAAGTAATACTTAGTTAGTATTTCTCCAAAGCTTTGTTTTATATTATCTTTTTAGCTCTCTTTGTAAAGGGCCCTTTCTAACCCTATCGCCCAGTGCTTTGTAACCATTCGTAGGGTTTACCTCAAAATTTTTTAAGGATCCGCACAATTCCGCTGGTGAAGGTATATCTTTTTCGAGACTCATTTTTATTTTACAGGTTGTTTGAAATTATACAGCAGTGTTGAGGTCAGAGAGAAGTTCTGCTTTACTGGGTCCCCGGTTGATGCTATAACAAGCTAGTGGAGGGTTCCTTGAAACTGAGGGAGTTACTGTGTAATCAAATTAAGAGAAAATAATTTAGGGGGTGCTACATCCCGTAGCCTACCTAATTAAACTAAAGAGTTAATAAACAGATCGCGAAAGCTTCCCTTCTTTTTGATTATTCAGTACATTTTGGGTGTTAAGTCCTTTGTTTTACGCAGACTCTTATGGCATTCTTCGATTATAGCTTAGTGGATTCGAACTCATGACAAGCATCTTAAAGCTCATTTTGGCGAGTTTAAACTAGATTCATTTGAGTAAGTAGGCTAATAAACACCACTGCACTTACTATAAGGAACTTCCCATCTTCCTTATTTCTAAGAGTAACAGGCAGGCAATCTCTTTATCTAAATGATTCAAAAATCCTTCTTGTAGCTAGAAACCCTTTTAACAGCGAAAGAGCTCTCGATTTACTATATAAAGAATTAAAAGGTTTCAGATTTCTAGGAAAAGCCGCAGAAAACTCTTAGTATAAGAAAGGATAACCGGGCGTTTACAGGCCTACTGGGATACTTTGTTGAGTCGTCTAATACGTAAAAAAGTCCCTAAAGCTAAAATTTCTTTTTACTACTAAACCAGATAAGACTTAAGTTTTTCTTAGAGGGATCTGTGACCAAGGGACCCTTTTTTAAGGATCCACTTTCGTTACTTGTATGCTCTGATATGCAAGTTTATGAGGAGAGTACGATAGGAATCTTTGACTCAAGCAAGATATTCTTGAAAAGAAACCTTGCCAGGATTAACACCTTTCTTGTAATCCTTTTAACTTTAGATATAAAGCTAAAAACGAGCACCTTTACCTTAACGGAACTGAGGGAGCACTCCCTTTTAATTCCAGGTTAAAGGGCTGTTAGAACTTTCTCGCCAAGAAAATACGAATATTATTATACTGCCAGGCAAAATTCTCCTTTATTTTATAATATAGCAGACTCATGAGAAGTTTTAAGCGTCGTAGCTCCTGTTATATCGGCTAGTAAACCCAGGTTAAAAGCCTTCTATTAATATGTAACTCCGCTTTTAAAGTTCTAATTTAGATAAGTCTTAGCCAGTTTTGTAAGAGATTTTTATAGAGTTCCTATTCTGATTTTAAGCTTTTACTGAAGAGAAGTAAAACCCTTAACTCTTAGTAACTTGTTTTATTCAATTTTTCGGACCTTTAGAAGTTATAAGCAGTATCTTATATAGTTGTAATTAAAGTATACCCCTCTTTTATTCTTTTGTTCTTATTATCATTAAAAGAGGATAGAAACCTTATAAGTAAAACGGTAAGTCAGTGTTACCGACCGCAGCAGGGGTACCGGAGGAAGGTTCTTGTTTAATATCCTACTTACCTTAAGCCATCTAACCGCTCTTAGTGGTTTTCTTATATTAAGTTAAGTAAATACCTATGCAAAAAGCAAAAACTATAATAAATTTGACAGCTTTATACTTTTAGGAGACCGCCAAAAAGGGCTTTCACTACACTTCATTTTATTTACTGGAAACTCGTTTTTAGCTTCTGTTTTTAGACCCCTTAAAGTACCGACTATCCTACTCTTACTTTATAGATACATAACCAGAATGTCAACTATAGTATACCCTTTAAGGAAAGACTTTCTATGAAGGCCTAAGATAAAGGAAACAGTTGCATTCCGAAGGGTTCCTAGTTATTCGAAATTCTTGCTAAATAAAGCTTAAAAGCAAATTGCGAATTTATTAGGAGATAGGCTCTTATTCTTTGCAGCTATAACCTTTCCTTCTTATGTGCGATATCTTTCTTAGAAGTAGGACTATACCCTTTTGTTTGGTTAGGAGACTTGCTTTTAAGCCTTAAAAAGCTCTTCTTTGTCGTTATTGGTAGCTAATAAGAATCTGTATATACTAATAAAATTTTCAGGTCAGGAATAAATAACTGTAGTATAATGTTATCCTGTTTCGTAGCTGTACCTAAACACCAACTTATTAACTTGTTATTTCATACTCTTATTCAGAATACCTATTAAAAAAACCCTTACTGTCTTAGTCCTCGCCCTTATAGCTTCTTAATGGCTGGACTTCATCAGATCTATATTTTAGTTGCGGAAACTCCTTACTTTATATTAAAACCCGCGGAGCTACTTCTCAAAATCTAAATAATACCAAGACCTTTCTTTTTTTAAGAACTTGACTCAGTATTCCTAGCGTGTGTTACTCTCCATACCTTTCATACCTAGGCTCTCTTATTATGGATCAGAAACCTAGAAAACCTAAGGAAACACAAGAGCAACCGGCTTATCTTAGAGGCATAACTTTCTTCTTTTCTTTAGAGTATGAGTTCCATTCTTATAGGATATACTCTTCTTATCTTATTGCAGCCGGTGCCTTTTCTTGCTGTAGCTTATCTTATACTATAGATCTTAGGGATTATTTGGATTCCCTACTATACCTTCTCTTATTAGGAGTTCTAGTTATTATATTATTGTAAAGTAATTACCCCTTATTATTAGAGTGAATGTATAGGGTTTCCTGTTATACTAACTAAATAGGTTAAAACCTTCAATATTACAGAATAATTCAGGGAAAGCTCTATAGTTCCATACCAAGTAGCTAAAAAAGACTGGTACTATGTCCATTTAGCCCAAGAATTGCATTTAAGATTTAAGAAGGGATGCCTAAGAGGGGCCTCTTATAAACTCTTTAACAAGCACTGCCAAAAACTATTAACAGGGGGTTCCTCGTAGAAAAATATACCAGTACAAAATTCAATAAGTAATTACGAATCTTTTTCATGAAAACCCGAGTTACCCGCGTTTTTTCTTACTGTCACGAAATCCTGTGCTGTGCCGAAAGTTCTCCATAAAATTATACTTCGAATAAGACCCAAAAAGTACAAGGGGCCGAGTCTCTCTGATTCTTTTTAACTAAACAAAAATCCTGTTTATCTTTTGCTTATATATTACTAAACCATAAAAACAAGGGTTCGAAGTACGCTTTAAATATTTCAGCTCCCTTTATGGGTTACGGAATAATTAAACAAAAAGGGGTAAGATTGAGCGTTTGTTTGGTTTGTGACAAGACAACAGGGTTCTCCTTCCTTTGAAAGGGTGCAAAAAAGGGACTCTTTTTTACAAGGATTATCTGATGACCCTAGACGGACTGCTTGGATACTTTATTTTGAAGTGCGTCCTAGCGTTATAATAAGTCTATTAAACTAAGTTATATACAACTTTAGTTTTAGTAGGGATCCCTTGCTAAGAGAAAGGTAACCCTTTTTACTAGAGTAAAGTGCTTTTTTATTGCTGTCTGAATAACTAAAACTCGAGCTTGTTCCAAAAAGAATTAGGATAATAGTACTCCTCTTTATTATAAGGATTCCCCGCCAAACTTCTTTTAAAGTACTAGGAACTCTACTAGAGTAAAAGGCAAAGGCAATTTGAGTTTTGTTATTAAATTAAAAACAAAAAGAAACTGGCTTTTATGGGAAATTTCTACTACTTGGACCTCTTATTCAAAGGTTTTGACTAAAACTAAATGAATATATACATCCAGGATTACCCCTCCTATCAAATCATTTAATCTACTATATAAATAAAAAATGCTTAAAGAGATTTAGAATATCTTATAACTAAGACTTTTAGGATTAATCAAAGGCCCTCTTTTTTTATCTATCACCCCCAGCTTAAATTACTTTTTGATACGCTTTTTTACGAGGTTTCTGGTTTTGCTACTTAGGAGCTCCCTTATAAAAGTAAACTAACCCATAGAGAAATAACTAATAAAAAAGGTTTAGTCTGCTAAACTCAAAGGGTTCGTTGGCTATATACTTTACTTGAAATCAAGAATATAATTTGTTGCCCTTATCCTTGTAAAAGTCAACCCTTTTTAGATTTTTTTAGGGGCGCTTTCTTAGTCGTTATCTCGTGTTGTCCTGATTAGTTTTAAGAGTTCTCGGGATAGAGGAGTGTTTACTTTTAGTATTTTCAGAAGAAAGGCTCTAAAGAATAGTATGGGGAAATAGGAATTGAGGGGTGTCCTTAATTTTTACGGATTTGCGTGTCCCAGCAAGTCGAGTAGATTTTGATTCTTTTTTGTAAGTAGTAAGGGTCAAACTCCATAAGATATGTAATTCTATATAACACTTTTAACACTTTAGGATCCTCCCACTTAAATTAAGAGTTACTAAAAGCTTTCTCTAGGTCCGCTTAGAGTCCTCCGTACAAATAAATAGATTCCTCGAGAGCAAAACTCCGGCATTAGTATAGTATAAAAGGGGCCTTCCGATAAAGAAGTGGACCCGCTTTTGACATAAATAAAGATAAAAAATTCAAGATTCAAGGAGTTGGAAAATTTCTTTTTATTTTTGTACTTATATAAAGAGAGCTGCTGGCACCGGGATTGCTAAATTAGTAGTATATTAAAACTTAATTCTTTGCCACAAAAACTTTTAAGATTTGTAGTTGAACTCCTTCTTTTTATAAAGTTTCCCCGTTACATAAGATTTTTTTAAAAGCGATCCTAAGGCCCTTCTCGTGACGCGAGGGTGGAGTAGTCTCACGTATGCTTTTTTTTCTTCATTTGAAAAATAACTGACGTTTTTTTAATATAATAAATGATAAAGGATCGGTATACAGACTAGGGAAGGTCTAGCTAATGCGTATAGGTTTTACGGGATACATAGTGCAGGTATAGCTATGAAGAGTAAGACTCTTGTGTTCTTTTGTTTACAAGTTTTAGATCCATCAACATTTGATCAAGTTGTAATTGTAAGTTTTGACTCACGAAGGTTTTTCTAGTTCTAAGAGCTAATAAAGGGGGAGTTTCTATCAGGAGAGGTTTATGAAGTGTTGCTTTTTAAGGCTGCTAGACTAGAACTGGATATTCCTGAGTGTTTGTATGCTTATTAAGACCCAATAAAGTATGAATTCCAAAAGAAAAAAGGGTAATCCCTTAGACTTTCAAATAATATAGAATCATTATCTTAAGTTTCAAGTTACAGTCTTTTAATTAAATTTAATTAAAGAAGGGTAGGTATTGTAATAAAACGGTAGGGGTAGCTATAAACAAAAGGGTCCGAGTAAGAGTAAGTAATCCGGTTATGAAAGTCAGTAAGAAGTTTCCGTTTAGGCATTTTAAAGTTTAGGTAAAACCCGGGTGTTATTTAAAGAACTAAAGCCTCTATTTGGTTAGGAGCTTTTAGCGGCACTTATATAAGTATGCAAATCTTTTTCCCTATTCTCAGAAGGACATTCCCTGTTGTTAGTAAAAGCAAGAGTTCTTCTTTTGGCAGTCTACGGGAGAGCTTTTAGAAGCGGTTAGTAATATACAAGGATTTCTAAATAAAGGATAAGCTCCAAGTATAGAGTTTACTAGAAAAAACTCATAAGGCAATCTCCTGGCTTAGGTAGGTTTTGAGCTACTCATTTAGTTTAGATTAGAAGAGTCACTCTTTTCTGTATTTTAAGGGAGTCCTTTTTCAGGTTATCCAGTTGCTTCTACGGATTAGGTTTTTTCAAGGGAGAGTTTGATTTCTTTTATAATAGTGTTATGAGATTAGAACCCGCGTAGCTAAATTCCGTATTCTATTAGTGTAATGTTTAGGGAACTGAAGCCAAAGCAATCTTTTGTGGTTTGTGGTAAGAACAATAGTATGTAGAACTTAGTTATAGTAGTAAGGAATTCTCTGTATAAGGATAACCCCCCAAAAACCCTTCTTTTTCTAAATTAATGTAGGTCTAGGCTTTGTGTTCCTCTGTTTCCAGGGTTTCCTTAAGTTAATTTAAAAGATATATTATAATAAAAGTTTTCCAGAGACAAGGGAGTTCTTAATAGATTAGTGCGAAGCAAGTTAGGAAACTTATTATTCTAAAACAAAGGAGCCCTCTGAATAAATTTCCTTGTTTAAGCGGTTTCCAATTCCGGATCTTTGGGATGACTGCTTTCTTCGTAGTTACTGCTCCAAAAAGTCCATAGCGTAACGTAGGTTTCAAAGTTTCTTTATTTAAGAAAAAGTTTTACGGCTTTGTGTCCCCCCTTTTTTCTCTTGCACTAAGTAACTTAGGATACCCTTTCATTTCTAAGGCACTGTCCCTTTACTAAAAAAAAGTCTCCGTTTTTGTAGGATTTCACAACTTTTTAGTATTAAGCCTGTAGGATCCCATAGGACCACGAAAACTCTTTTTATTATACTCTTACCTTTTCAAATTCTAGTATTCCTACTCGCTATTATGAGGTATCCGTTCTTCATGTGGGTCCTTTAGAATTCCGGATTTCCTATCAATTATTTATTGTTTTACTTTTTTAACTCTAGGCAAGCGCCCTAAGGTTGCAGGTAGCAAGTAAATAAGAAAGTTTTCTATTCAGAAGAGTATATAATCTATTGTAAACTTATAAAAAGGGAAAGTTTGAACTTTAATAAAAAGATGAACTCCTTTGAGGGGATACCTTATCAGAAAAAAGAACATGCTGAAATTGGTTATAGTTAAAAGAGGAACCTAAAGAAAAAAATAGAGCATAACTTATAATTTTATAATAAAACTCTCCTTAGTATCCTAAGCTTGGGGTTGCTAAATAGCAGGGAAGCCCCCTCTCAAGGACAAGGCTGAGCGAATGCGGATATCTCTTAGACAGATAAGTTTTTTAGAGAAAAAGCAAGGAACAGGTAAATAAAAAAGGGAAAAAGAATCGCTGGTATGTAGTAGAAATAGGTACAACGGGTCAAATTTAGGGGACTTAGGATGTCGGGTGCTATTATTGATCTTATCACCAGGTCCTACTATATTTAGAGACCGAACTGAAAGAGTTATTTTTCAAGTAGGCAACCCTAGAACTAGAATTCTTTTTTACAGCGTTTAAAAGTTATAATAAGTCTCTTTTCAATACCCCGGTATTCTCTATTGGGATAAAGCTATAAGGGTTCCCCCATATTATATAAGGTACTCTACGATATCTTCATTACCTCTAATAAAAAGCACAAAGACTTGATTCCGAGCCCCCTATTATTCTATTCAGCAAACAGAACAGAAACTACTAAACAAGTTTACTAAGAAAGTCTCTTAACACCTAATATAGAAGAAAGGCCCCAGTAAATATAAACCTTAATTGAAATTTGAAGGCAGAGCACCCCATTAAAGTTAACTTAACTTTGCGAAATAAGCCCGTTTATCCCCCGTATAGAAATTTACTCGATAATTAAAAAATGGCTTTGAACCCAGGTATCCCAAGATATAGGAAAAGATTCCTAAGCTACCCTAACTTTGCTAAAATCCTAGACAATTTTTTATAAAGTCTTGTTGGTTACAGAATACAAGAGGAAAGACTTAAAAATTCCCTTTCGAGAGTCCATAAATAAAAATCACAAGCCAATTACCTAGTAGCCTAATCAAAACCGATAAATATAAAAAGGGCTTTTTTCCTAAAAATTTTTTACTTTCTTAGTTGAGAATCTGTGGCCCGTGAAGTAATATTAAAGACCTTTGTTCGTATCTAAATAAAACCTTAAAAAAAGACTAAAAACTGCATAATGAACCCAAGTTTTGAGAGGAACTCTAATTCTAATAAAGTGCCTACCCTGGGTTTAAACATAAGGTATTTTGCTTAGCTTAAGTAAGAAGGTTCTTTATGATATAAACGGACCCCGCAGGAATCCTAAAGCAAATAGAAATTGTTACGTTAGAACCTCCCGCTTGAGAATTTGTAATAAAAGTTTTGATTGAACAAAGCCTTATAAACTAAGTAAGAATAAGTCAGGAGAAAGTGTCTCTTTAATTCCTTCTTATTCCGAGGTGGGCCAGATACCAGAAGACCCGTTTTGGGCAGAAATTAATTTTGAATTTTAGAGTCTTTGTAGGTCTTTTTGAAAGCTATAGCTATACAAGTCTTCTTAGTGATAAAGGTAAGTGTCGCGGAGGAAAACCCCTTTTTAGGGCTTGGCAAAAGAGAAATACTTAAGAGTTGGGGATTTATGACTTAGATAACGCGGGATTCGCTTAATAAGAGTTCAAATAGGAATACTAAAAGGTCTCTAATATACCGGCGGACTCCCGTCCCTGTTACTTTCAACTGGTTTTTACAAGACAGAAAAATCGTTTTAAGTTTTAAGTCTTTTAGTTCTGGTCTAGAAATAGGGTTATACTGGTAATACTAGGACTTCTACTTCCTTATCCTTACAAGATAGGTAATACACTAACAGCTCCAATAAGTACAGACTGGAAGAAAGTTAGAGGCTACAAGAAGAAGACGGATTCCCATAAACAAATATTAAGAGAAGAAGCAGCTGGTTAAGATAGAGAAAAGAATGTTGTTTTAAGGAAAGGTATGATGAAACAAATTATCAAGAGCAAGATAATACTGATTCTAGATGTCACAAACAAGGGATCTCTTTTAAAGGAAAAGGAGGTGTTCCGTAAGTAAAGTACTCAACCTAAGGGTATTTCTGAGCCCCAGGGTAGAAGTGCGCTTAAGAATTATTTTGTTAAATGGGTTTCGCTCAGGAGCCCGCCTAATCTAATATAGTAGAAAATTTATCTTTTTATTTAGAAAAGCTTCCTTTATATACCAGAATTTAACAAAAACTACTAAAACAAAATATATTTAAGGGTTCTCAATTACAGGCTTGTTGGGAATATTGTACAAAGCTCGTATACTCGAGTTACCAGAGTGTTAACAAACTTTATTTCCAAGGGATTCATAGCTATGTAAGGGAGGAAAGCAGGCTTATGATGAAGCTTTAGGTTTGGGGCAGTTAAATTAAAGTAGTATCGGGTTTTGCTGGATAGTATTCATATAGCTTCAGAGTATAAGGGAAAGGATTCCTTATTACCTTTTAGGACATTCGAAGCTCTTATCTACTGTGGTATAGGTATATAAAAGAGCCTTATTTGCATTTTTTATAGACTTCCCTTTCTGCTATTCATTACATCCCTTTCTAGACTCATAAAATACCAACCGCGGAGCTTATATCTTAAGGAATACTTGATACTGGAATGTAAGATCTTTTTCGGTTTTCTAATTAAATTAAAAGAGATTCTAGGGAATAAAAGAACTAAAGTATAAACCTTGTTTCCAGTAAAGTATTGAATCTGTCTTTCCTGTTGTTGGTCTGAGTGAGAATATGGGCATGCAGATAGAGGAGAGTAACAAAGTAAGTCTATAAGGGAGCATTCATAAGTAAGAGTTTAGTATTTAAGATTTTGTGCTATTAAAAAAACAGTAAAGGGGTAAGGGTTATTTAACAGAGCTTTTACTAGACTCTATATCATGTGGAGGAAGTAAAAGGGAAAGCCGGGGGATTCCTCTAGGAGAATTCTTTTAGTAAGCAATAAAGAGTAAAAGGTAGCTTTTCCCTTTGTTAAATCTAGAATAGGAGAAATGGTTAGGTATTTTAGGGGTTCCAGAGTGACAGCCAAGTAAAGGGACTCTTAATAGGCAAAAAGGGGTTGTTCTCAAAAACTAGTTTTAGGGTTGGGTTTATTGTCTATACCATTATAATTATATTCTTCGAGCTTATACTTTTCGACGAACTTCTTAGTGTAGAATTGTTTGCAAGTAGGAAACGCTTTCTTTTGCTGTGAGGACAGCTAGGCTTGTAACAATTGTTTTTAAAATTGCCGAGGGTTTTCTCTCTAAGTAGCTGAGGACCCCTTTGTTAGATACACGGGTTTACACATCAGCTTTCCCGGCGACTACTTCTAATTGATAATTCCGGTTTATCTGACCTTTACTTTTACTAACGAAAATTCCGGATACTCTTTGATTTATGCGTTTTGAGGAACTGAGTAGGCCTATCAAAGTACAGAAAGAGGGAAACTCAAACTAGGGTAATACTGCCCTTAGGCTCTTGTTAAATCTCCTTCGATTATATGTTATTCTCTATTATTAATTCTGTCTATTAAGTAAGGCCCCTGGCTTGTCTTTTAGAGATAAAATTATACTTTATTAAGGATATTCTGATAATTACCAGAATTCCCTTGGGCCCCTCACGTTAAAGGGAGTCCTTATTCCTTTTTGACCTGGAACCCCACTTCTCCTTGAAAGAGTGAAAACAAGTACTAAAATATTAAAAGAGGGGTCACTCCGCATAAAACTAGAAAACTAAATATACCCTTTCAAAAGAAACTCAATCCTTTGTGAGATACACTACTACGAGTGTCAATTTATCGTCTTGGTTATGCATCCCTTAGAGAAATAAGGGCCGTTACGGGTTACTGCCTGGGAAGTGATTTCCCGAAGTCAAAAAAAGTAATTTTGTATGTAACAAGAGGATCCGTTTAGGCTTAGGGCGTTTCGAACCTACAATGCCTTTTGGTGTTACTTACTCTAACCGAGAGTTCCAAGACCGTTTTGTTATAAGGGCCTCCTGTCTCTTCTATCTAAGCGATTTCAGCCTCAAAAGTTCGATCGCGAAAAAAAGAGGGCTGTAGTAAATATATTTTTAAATTACCCCTAATAGAAAAGCAGTACTAAGTACTTCCCCGTTTTCTTTTGTCTTGACTTGTTTTGTTCCAAAAAGAGAAAATCCTTACATACTCAAAAGGGTCCCTAATTAAATAGAAACAGGTTTTAGTAGAGTAGAGTTCTCAGAGCATTTTGAAAGCAGGAAAACCCTAGGTTATAAGAATCCTGGCTATTACCCCCTTTTAATTATGTCCTGTATAAAGTAAAAATATAACTCATCCCAAAAAGCGTATTATTCCAAGCTTCATGTTTCATTCATAAAAAATTCGTTGCTCCAAAAGCTCCTAACTCAGGAGATTCAGCATTTTCTGAGTATAGTTTGACAGGGTTTTACCTCGTGTAGGTTGACTGGCAATACCTTTAGGGCACCTTAAAGAAAGAAAGAAAGGAAATCCTTCAACAAATTTTGAACACCAAACGAGAACCTTCCCTCCCTTATCCCTTGTGTACATCTTTCTACAAACTACAAAGTCCTATCTTTAATATTTCTGCTTTTTGAAATCCTTTTGAACTTATTAAAAATACCTAAAAGCGCATAGACTCTAAACTAAGAAATCTGGGAGAACCTTAAAAAGAGTTTGTAACCCTAAAAACGGGTGTTTCTTAAGCTAAATAGAAAAAAGGATAGACAGGAGTAACTTAATATTTGGCTTTGTTATATCCTTTACGAGACTTTAAAATACACTTATTGCACCCATCTTAAATTGAGAAGAAAAGAGGCTTCAGAACTAGCTATCATTTTTTTTCGTACCACACAGCGCTCGCGTTTTTATACTCTACGACCGGGGCTCTCTTTAATTTAAAGGGAATCCCTACGACTTTAAGGGCTATCTTATTTACTTATTTAGCGGGGCTTTTATCTAAGATCTTTAACCTATATATAAAATAAGGAAAGCGAAATATTTTCACAAGAAATTAACTGAAGTTTAAACTTTTTCTTATCCCCTTTTCTGGATTTAATCATATCTAGAAGAAGCACAGCGACAAGTCCTCAGATACTTGGTTTACCGCTCTGGATTCTCTTCTCTAGAACTCTTTTTTTGCAGTTTCTGGAATCTAAATTACAGAATCTCTCAAAAGTTGTAGACTTGAGTGGAACTTCGTTGGTTTATTCCTTTGGAGCCTCTTTAGTCGTCTAGTTGAGATTTTGGTTCTTCAGTTTCTTTATTAGCACCTTAATCTCCTGCTCTAGAAAGAAAAAGACATACCCCTTAACTCTTCCAAAAAGGGGTTAAGCCTGGTATAGAGCGTTTCCTTATATTTAAATTTAAATAGTTATTGTTAATTGGTTAGGTCATTAAAATAGAATTTTCTAATCAAAGGGGTTATATCCTTAATTAGAAACGTAAATACCAAATGCATTTCTTTTGTAGTAGATCAAAGTTAAGCGATTTTTACCAGGGTTTCAAAGAAGCCCTTGGGTTTACTGAAAAAGACTTTTTAATGAAACTAAAACAGGGGTAGAGTCGAGAGGTATGCCTCGGAATAAACTTATAAAAAGACCCGCTTTTAAACGGAAAATGAAAGATTCTTTAATTCTCCTCACTGTGTAAATCCAGATAGAATTTTTCTTAGTTTAGCTATTTCTAGCCACTACTTCTTAATCTTAATTAAGCTTTTCTAACAAGGTTTGGCAGAGAATATGCCCAGCAGTTGGGAATTAAAGCTAGGCATGCCTAAAATTAGAGCTCTTTTAGTCTCGAATGTAAGGGATTATAGAGTCCTTTTAATAAATTCAGTAGGATCCGGTAGCAAAGAAGCCCCATCTTATTTCTTTCAGGGTTTGATTCTTTTGTTTGTAAGGGAGGTCTAATAAAGAAATCGTAGAGACAGTATAACATAGAGTGCTCTATTAATAGCTAACCCTTGGAACCAGGGCTTCTTTTTACTTAAAAACCTATAGGGTTGTAGTTGTATATAAGTAACTAGGCATTCCCGAGTTATTACAGGTTTACCGCATCGCATAAAATGAAAAAAGGGAAACTTTAAAGTCTTAGGAACAGTATCCATTCAAGAAGGTAGATACTCGAAACCCGGAGAGTCTAAAAGAAGACTTTTTGAAAGATTGCTTGGCTTTAAATTACCTTATCAACTGACTTAACTTTGTTATTATTTTCCTATATAAAATAAGGTTTTCACTTGTAGGTATCGCCCCGTTGTTTGGCATTCTATGTAACTTACTTTAGGGTATCCTTCATCTAGAATGTTATACCCCTTTTTGTACTTTTAAGTTCCTGTTAATACTATAGCAAAGCTTTAACTATCTGGTATTTATCCAAAAATATTACTGAGAGTTATGTTCTTTCAGAGTCAATTCCCAGCTTGATGTTATTTAAAGAAAGGTTTTATCAGGACTTGCTCTTCCCTTTAGTATTAAAAAGGAGGCCTCCTATCTAAAATCGATGCTGTGTCCAAGAGCTACCACCCCCCAAATTCTTTGTAAAATATATCTCATGAGGAAGCTCCTCTAAGTAAAAAACGCTTTATCATAATTCTGTATTATCTACGGGTCACTCCTTTTTGATACTCTATTTGAAGCTGTTGCTATTGTTATAGTAAGACAGCTAGCGCCTACAGTTATTATAATTTGCAACTTGTTAATAGATGAAAGTGAGTGCCTCAGGGCCCTGCTCCTTGCTTGGTATATCTCATAAGTAGATTAAGTAGTACATTAAGACGGTTTTTGTTTCATTTTAATGAGGGGGTTTCCACGCCGTAACTAACCCTATAACAGAGTTTTTGATTAGATTTTAGTGTGACTTTACTCTGGTTAAGATATTATAGTGAAAGCGATAGTGCTTTGTTTAGGAGCAAATCAAGAAAGGAAATGAAGGTTCCAAGCGAGTCAGTTAGCCCATAGCTAAAGAAAGAACTAGAGTCGAGTCTAGGTTTTCTAGGGGTCAGGTCCATCAAGGGGAACCTATAGGGGGTTATCCGGTATAAAGAGGTTTCACAAAGAATGATTTGGCAGGTTTGGGAAGGTATGCACAAGCTATTGATGAGATGTAGAATTCGGGGATACAAGTAGTATAAGTTGTCAAGTCCCAAGATAGGGCATAGCTTTATAGCAAGGTAGAAGTTTATATGGATAGAGTTTCTTCCCTTAAGTTGTCAGTTTTCTAAGGGATATTCGTAAAAGTAGGCGTTCTTTGCTTCGTAAAATTGGGTATAGATTTCCTTCATTTTCTTTATTGGACTGCTTTTTATTAGCTTTGCTTATACCGGGGTCTTTGATTTGAAGAGTTTGGCAGCTGCGTTAAGCTAAAGCCAGTCCACTTCTCGAGAAAGACATATTTCATTTAGAGTTTATGGACTCACCGGACGGGAAATTCTTTTATAGATAGTGAATGGGAATTTCTAAATAAGGGAGTCAACTCTGTAAATAAGTAGAGGGATTTCGGGGTTTACCTTTTTACCTATAAGTGTTTGAGGGATTAGAGCCCTTTACCTTCTTAAGATGAGTGTGCCAAGGTTTCGCAGCTATAGGTCGTAAGCCAAGGTATTGTAAATAATATAAACAATTTATAAGCAAATCTCTTTCGTTTGTTGAATAGGAAGAATACGAGTTTCCGGGGTTTATAGTAAGAGCGCAGGGAAACTTCTCTTTTTTAAAGTAGAAAGTCTAAACTCGAGGTAATAGAAAACTCAGAGGGTTTTTATTGTATTCATTGGCGGAGCAAGTTCAAAGGTTTAAGGGTTTCCAAGTTATCTAAAGCCGAGACCCTAAAAAGTATAGGTAAAAAGACTCAAACCAGGGGTTTTTACAAGGATTTTCAGTATATAGAATTCTTAGCAAAAAAGAAGTTTGGGGAGTAGAAGTCAAATAGAAGGAGGGAAGATTGTAGGGCAAATAGAAGAGCCTATAAATTTTCCTTGGTTGACTTTTTAACTGCGGTTTTTAGGGATACCATCGATTTCATTTATAAGCCCTTTCTACTTTAACTCAAAAGAGGGATTCTTTATGCTTAGCCACTTGTTTTTGAAAGTCTCGAGGGGATTCCTCCAAGGATGCTTCTATTACGTATTTCTGTACCCGTTAGCCCCTAAAAATATTGAACAAAGCCCGCGTTTACCTGTTAGGTTCTACCTATTTTACGCAAATTCCGATCCAAAACGAGTAGTAAAAACCTAGATTATACTTTTAGTCTTGCAAGATATTGATATAAAGGGAAGAAGTAAAGAGATAGATCAAATAAACGTACTTTTTCGACTTCTTATGCCCGTACACAAAAGACCCTCTAATTAATTAAAAAGGTTTGTCCCAGATAAATTACACCCGTTCCTTTACACAAGACTAAAAGGGCTTTGCACATTTTAGAATGCGGGATCCATAAAAGAAAAGAATACTCCTTACATAAGTCAACTTAGAAATCAACGGAGACTCGTTTATCGCAGCATACTTTTTTTAACTGAAACACAACTGCTAATAGGGTTTTCTTTATTCTGCTCTTGACTTTCTGTGTTACCAATTATACTAAAACGCATTTCTCAGACCTGCTCTTAACAACAAAACAAAAAAGGAGATCCTAATTGGATAAGCGCTTTGAACCAAAGCGAGCCCTCTCTTATAAAAGTATTCTTGCTGTACCCGCTATTACAAGCTTTATCCTAGATTTGCAAGGGTCTAGAGAGCAAGCTTAAGTATCCGCATCCCGCACGGTAAAAAAGGAGACTTCTATATAACTTTTGGTAAAAACTACCCCTAGACTTGCTAGTTGAAATAAAAATAGATTTGGTTTAGAATAAGGGCTTTTTCTAACCGATGGAATAAAACTTCCCGACCCCTCAGAATCCCTATATACTGGCCGTTCTCTCGTAAGCAATTTAGGGGACCTTAATATTGGCATTAACAACGAAAAGGATACCCGTGTTCAGGTTAATACAATAAATAGATGGACAAGAGGCCTCCCTTTCTACTAGAGCCTAAGCTAAAGTCTTTTGAAGCAAAGTACCACCCAATCCAGTGTAATTATAGCTGCCTACTGGGTATCCGAAGATTTTCCGTCTCTTTGAACTGAAAACGCGCTTTCTGAAAGATAGGTTTCCAGCGAAAAGACACTCAATTATTTGATGCTAATACCCTAAAAAATACCCAGCCAGATTTCACCAGTCCTCTTTTAAGGGCCTTCTCCTCTAGAGAAGAGAAAGATTTCTTTAAAGTTAACTCCACAAAAGTAAGGAGTAGATTCCCAGATTCTGATAGAGATCCAGGAAGAAAAAGCCACATATAAAAACCTTTTGAGATAAGGAGTTCCGGGGCCGGAAACCCGGTATAGGATCACTAGTAAATCTTACAATTACACCTCAGTAGGACTTCCTTTTTCGACAATTTCCTAAAGCAATAAAGAGATTTTTACAAGTGTCTAGATTTCTCAGTACTATGAGATTAGAACTCTTGTGTTACTGTATTTGGGTGAAAGGTTTTCACGTACATAGTATAGCTAAGGTGCTTAAGTTGAGGATCTTTTTCCCTAACAATTTCTAAGAAAATCTTTCCTTTTGTTAGTTTAAGATTAAGAAGTTGATACTGGTACAGCGTTTTTCTATGAGTAAGATAATAGGGAACAGGATGCTGTAAGACTTATAAGACGAAAGGTAAGCTCCATAAGAGTACTGTCTCTAAGATATAAAGTAACATTACAGTTACAGGTATTCTCAAGACGGGTACAGGTTACAAGAAAGAAAAGACTTTCAAAGGGGTCTCCTAAGAGTCTTAAAAAACTTTAGTTTTAGTAATTGGTAAGGGGGTTATAATTATAGAGGATTCGCTTCTAATTCGAATAAAATTTCCTTTCAGATAGAGAGATTTCAGTTCTAAACAAGTCAAGGACTACAATTTATTAAAGGAAAAGTAAGGGTTGCTCTCATATCCCTTCCCTCCGTTTCAGGCAAGGACACTGGGATGGGTGTAGAGCTAAAGGAAAGTTTGTTTTTTCCTTAAAATCTTAATCTAGTTTTTAAAGCAGAAAATCAAAACGGGCTATAAAGGTTTCACGTTATTCTTCTTTCTTAAGTTTCAGACCTAAAAACATTTCCTATACATTCTCTCTGGTATTTAGGAGAGTCTCTTTGAATTATGATAGCTAAAGGTACGTCAAACCAGAATTGAGGTTATGTCCATGGGTTCTAGTCGCAATAAATTAGAGGGTTCCTTTGAATTCTAGTTATAGTCTTGATATTCTAAATAAATATTCAAGTATTCGCTTAGGTAGAGAGATTGAAGTTCTGTTCTATCAGGTTTAGGAGTCTTAGATATTCAAGTATTCTGTGCAGTATAGTTGGATAGACGGTAGTATTAGACAGAAAGAATGTATTCCTGTTTAAGAGCTTTATTCTGATTAAGTTAAGTTGTATTGACAGCTAAAGGCGAGGGAAGTGCAGCTTTAGGAACAAATAATTGTTGCTATGAATTGTTGTCATGAAGTAAAGCTTGCTTTGTAGCTGGTGCTCGAAAGTACTGAACCGATATAGCAGGTACAGAAACCAGATTCAATTTCTTTTTAGAGTAGAGTGGATACCTAAATTCCTATTTTTGGAGGAAGGAGAAGCATCAATTCTTGTATCTTTATCTTAAGCTGTGTAAACTGGGTAGTATTGGCAATTTGTAAAGCGTGCCCAGTGCAGCTCACAATGAGGCAAATAACAGATTCTAAATTTCTTGACAGAGACTGCAAAGGCACAGACAGAGATTTTCTTGTTTCCGATCTAATAGCAAGGAGTCCTAAGTCTTGAAGGAAAAGCAGTTGCTGCTAAAGGCTTTCTTAGAAAAGAGTTCCTGTTTTGTAGTGATTAACTTTGTTACCTGGTTTGGATTCTTTGTTTTAAAGCAGATAATCCCATTTGTATTAGTATACCTTTACTTTATAGCAGATTATCGCAGATAAAGGTGTAACAATATCTTGTTCTAAATAAATAGAAAAGGGTAAAGTAACTGATTCTAGTCTGGAAGTCCAATGCTCTTTCTCTTCTGGGTAAAGCAAGTACTTCTCATAGCAGTAGTTCTAGTTATAGCTGGAGCTCTTCTACTTCTAAGCTAAGCGGGAATTGATAACAGAGAATTGTTGCTATCTGTTTTAGGAAGAATTCTTTATAGAAATTCCTGATACTGATAATGTAATTATAAAGGAGTTCACAAGATTCCTAATTCTTAAAAAGGGGTTCCCTTAATTTAATAAGGTACTTCAGAAGTAAGGACAACCCGGGAAACAAAAAACTCGGTTATTTTATTTCACTATTTGAGAACCTTGAATCACTCCCTCAGTTAAATTTCCCGTTCTTTTAGTAGACTTACTTAATTTATAGAGTACCCCCAACAAGCATTCTTTATAATAGACTTGATAGTACTAAGGGTTCCCTCTCTTAAATAAAAAGGCTGCCATATCTCTAGTGGCTTATTCTTTGTTGAAGCGCAGTTCTTGTCGTAAGTTCACTTCGAAAACACCTGCCCTTTATGAACTTTACAATTCTCGATTCCAAGGAAAAGAGCCCCGTAACAATCTTAAAAAGACTCTTCAATAGCGGAGTACCCATATGGTAATCCATTTCAGCTCCTTTCTTGTACTTCTTATTTTCCTATTTTTTATTTTAGCTATATACAGAAGAACTTTTATTTGTTTTAAGTGTTCATCGCGCAGCTAGACCCTAGTCAAAATACTTATGTATTCGTATGAAAAGAAAAACTCGTGTACAAATTAAAGAGAATGGGATAGATATCAAGAGGTCATAACTAAGATAGCACAATTCGAACATATTCCTTTTAAGCGTAAACTAAATGTTTGAATAGAAATGATAGAGTCTCGACTAGGTGGTTGATATCTGAATTTCCAAGGCTTTTCTTTGCCTTCAGGGGCCTGGGAGATAAAGCTCATTCAGTTTTTGATCACTAAGCTAAGGGTCTTCTATGAATAAAAAAACCTTGCTGTATTCGAATTTGCTTGTACTTTACTAAAAATTTCTCTATTCTATATTGAAAAGCATTTCACAACCTCTCTCTGACCGCTCCTAGTAACCAACTCTTGTGAAGTTTTTGTCAAATATTACGAAAGACTCTCCTTTAATATTTATTAGTAAGTTCCAACCTTTTTCTTATTCTTAAAAACCCTCCTTACACAACGTACTCGAGTTAAATAAGGGGAGGGGTTACAAGACTAACTGCTTAATAATGTTTCTAAGCTGCTAGTTTTAGTTACTACCTATATCAAGAAAATGCTCTGAAATGTTAAAGGATTTGCCTCGACCAGTTACTTCCTAACGGGATTCCTGTTTGAAGAAATTCTGCCAGCCTATGCTAGACCCTTCGTTTTAACATATGTTTATTCTTTATCACTGGGAAAAAGTCCCACCTAGAACGAGAAAAGTAAAGAACAGCTATAAGGGATTTCTCCCACCTTCTTTTAACCTGTATAAAAGCACCCTGCTTTTGTATTAGGTGGTTTTTGCAGCCTACCCCAAAGGGTTAGGATCTACCAGTATTTACAAGTGTTTTTTGGAGCCATGTCATACTTTCTAGACTCTTTTCTAAGCAGTACTCCTCGTCAGGATACCTCTAGCTTTTATGTTACTCTGCATCTTCTTATGAGTTAAACCCTTTTTCAAGAATACACGTTCTGTGGGTACTGGGATTCCTCTTCTTGCAGCTGGTACTCTTCTTATAGGATAGTTCTTTTTAAGATATAGCCCTTTCCCTTGTTGCAGCCTATCTCTTTCTTGTAGCTGAAATCTTACTCTTTATATTGAAGTCCTTGTTAACTTTACTTAAGTATATGTAACCTATTGCCACTACTTTTAATTTATTAGTTATACAGTCTTATTTATATCTTTTATAGTTCTTATTATTATTGTATTCTTATATATCTGTCTGTACTTGGTTGGAAAAGAGCCTGTCTTACATTAATAGCTTTTTAGCCTATACTAATACTCTATTCGTAAGTTTTAACAAGTGAATAGTGGGTAATTTAGAATGCATTTCTTTAAAGTTTTTAAAGGATATCAGTCCCCAACCCGGTGACGAGTACTTATTTTTATACTATATAAAATTGTCTACACTACAAAGATTCTTAATTAAATAAAACCCTGGATTAGAGGGTTAGTAATTAAAGGAGTTACAATACGTTGCGTTTTCTTGACTTTAAGTTTCTCTTATTAATACTAATAAAAGAGTATAAACACCTCGACCCCCGCTTGAGGAAAACACTAAACCTCTAGTAATGTGGGCTGCCAGGGTTAATTTACAAATCATAGAAAGGAGCCCTTTCAAGTTAATTTCAGCTTGATATTTTTGTTGTAGGTTACAAAGGGATACCTAACCTAAGAATGAATTTTTATTAAGAAGGATTCTATGGCCTTTCTCGCGAGCTAAAACACAAGTTAATGCCCATTCACGGATATACTATCTTAAATTTCATGCAGTTTTTATTAATAAATTTATTTCTAAAAAAATTCTATCAGGCAGGTTCTAAGGTAAACTTTAAAGCTAATGATTCCAAAAAAGAAGTCGCATTCATGATTACCTCGTGTATTACAAGTCCCGGACTCTATTTACCGCTTCTATCTACAAATCTTAGACTCTAACAAAGCTAACAAAGAGAGAGCCCCTCTTATCTTAGTTAATATAGGGTGCATTTGCAGTCTGATGTAGAGTAGTTAGCAGGGATTTTCTACTCTGTGAGGGGTATCCTTTCTTAGTTCTTGGGAGTTTCGTTGTAATATCCACTAAACAGTTTACACAATTAATCAAGGCATAGTAACTGCTTTTATTCAAAAAGCTTTTTAACTTAATTACATAACATGCAATCGAGAATATACCTTATAATATCCGACTCTACCCGTAGTCAACCCAACTAGAATTGCTAAATATATGCCATCTACTTCTTTATATAGAAAGCCCTTGCCTTTAATTGACAATGCTATAATTAAAACTTTTATTGGGCATTCAACATTAGCAACTACAGGAGCATAGCATACGAGCAAGAGTGTAGTATATTACAAATGACTAATACTCAATTGAAATCGAGATAGCAAAGAAATATAGAAGAAAGACCCGAGGTCGCATAGAGGGGCGTCCATTGAAAGCAAAAGCCATGAATAGCTCTATCTTTGACTCCTTAGCCAAGCTGTCTTAGATCAACTGCCCCGTCTCGTTTAGGGTTGATCCGAAGTTCACCCCTTTCGTTCTTACTTGGGCATTTCTTTCACTAGGAGCAGGGAGGTATACTAATAAAAAACCCTTTAGCCATCCCTTTTCTAGTTTAACAGTAGAAGGTATCCCGATGATTAAGTTGAGCCCCACGAGTTTCTAGATATTTTAGATGTGCTTTTCTCCTCATTCTGGCCTCTGAAAGGCAGGTAAGATGTGAATATTCACTTTTGTTAGCTTTTTTAAAGCTCCGAAAAAATGAAGTAATTCATAACTTTAGAAGAACCTGATCCCCTCCTTTGGTGCCGTTGCTGAGTTGAGTTTGCTAGCTTATATAAATTCTTCTTAGGAAAACGGGCAAGGATTTTACTACACTTATTAGTTGAGACTTGTTAAAAAAGAAAAGGACTCATCTCAAGAATTCTCTCTTTTATCTGGGATTTACAATTGGAAATAACGACTGACTCTTAAGGAATATCAGAATTTAGGCAAGCTTTAGCTAGAGAAATTCCTAAAAACAAGGAGAGACCTAGAAGACCACACTATACAAAAAGCAACTCAGTCAAGTACCTTTACTTTAAGTCTTCATGTTAAATGGGTTAGAGAGCCGGGCCTACGGTCTTGTATATAGGCCCACGTTTCTTTTGTTTAGAACTGATGAAAGGTACTCCAAGTATATAAGGGCAGCTAATCAGGTTTCTAATTTCAGGCATCTTCCGAATCCACTGCTAGCTTTACAGATATAAAAAACCAAGTATGAAAGGTATATAATATATGAAATAGGATAAACTACGCTCTCTCTTTCTAGGAATTTTATCTGAATCGAAAGTGAAAGGTACCCTTTTTGTGAGAATGACTAAGCACTGACTTTATCCTAGTAAGACTTGCTACAACCCTTAAGCTGTCTGTACGTATCCGGGGCCCGGGTCTAGCATTTGTTTACTTCATTCTAGTATACTAATATACTAAGAAGTATAATCACTTTTTTGCGAGATTCTAAGATCTACTCTGCACTCAAGTTAAGCTGCTTACTAAACCTACAATGGAATTGATAGTAAACAGTATCCTGATTGAAAAGATTGCAACTTCTTTCAATAGAAACTCCTAGCTGTTAACAAAAAAGCATAGATTCAATTCGAGTCCTGACTCCCTCGTTAGAAATTCGAGAGAGGATTCTTTCCTTTTAAGCTGCAACACAAGCCCTTTTATAGATCTCAAACTCGGCTATACCATGAGTTTCCTTTCTTTCTAATTGTAGGACCCTTTCCCTTGCCAAAAACACAACAGATTAAATGAGTTTCTTATGAGAACTCTCCTTTTAGAAATGGGTTACCAAGTTGCAATTAGGATTTTTACTAATTAATATCAATCCTTATAATCCATCAAAAGGGTTTTTCTATACTAACGAGAATAACACAGAAAAAGAAACAAACTCCTCCGTATTAGATATAGAAGAATTCCACATTTATGGCGTGACATCGGGAAAAAATAAAGCGTAAATTTCCTATATTTTTATATTAACAAGTTTAAAGTCTTTCCTACTCATTTATCTTGCACTTTTCCTTTATAGTTCTATTTTCAATTGGTAAGAGACCCCTACCGAGTATCAATCTAGGAAGAAGTTGATATTATTCAGTTAATTGAATTAAGAATTCAATCTTTTTAAAGCAGTACCCTACTACATTTAGAGCCCTTACTCAACTAAGATATTTCTGAGGATAAACTTTATTCTAGCTAGAGAATGCGCTCAATTTCCTTTTTTTTTTTAATACTTGGCTAGTTAGAACTCCCCTTTTTGGTAGGAGAACGCCTTTTATTGGGTAACCGAGGCTTTCGCTTAAATAATTCTGGTTTCCTGGTAGAAGGCTATCTAAGGGAAGTTTTAGCTTTTCTGGATACAGGGTGACCCTCTTCGCAATTTGTAAGAGGAAGCTCCTTAGTTATAGTCTTGGTTAATTAGGTTAATAGAGTTCCCTTAGGTTATTGAGAGGTTTTTTTAGAAAGCACTGGAGTAGGATAGGCCCAACTAAAAAGGGATTTAAAGTATAGTAGTTAAAGGCTGTTAAATGGGGGGGGGGGGTGCCGTAATGAGTATCTCAACTGGCGAGAATAGACATTCTAAAACTTA
>JAYMTK010000053.1:0-42840 GCA_036897405.1 Pelargonium myrrhifolium | reverse complement strand
CATACCTACTGAAGAAGCTTGACTCGTGTCTTTGTATTGATATTTTGTTTATTATGTCAGTAGAGGTTACCCTTAATAGCAGATGGACTTTGGAAAAGGAAAGGGAAATAGGTAACAAGCAAATGAAACTCTTAGGGTCTATACTAAGTGTAAAACACAAAGCGATATGACATAAAATTTTAATATCACAAAGAGGAACTCCAAGTATAGTAAAAGTCTCTTCTCTTGACTTCTTAATAAAAACCCTAGTTAGGGGAAATCCAAGTTAAATAAAAAGGAAAAGGAGGACACCCTTTTAAAATTGGTTTTTTGCATAAGAAATTTTTGGTGGTGTTTAGCTTTATTATATATACTATAGCAAGCAATAAGACAAGTAGAATAGTTCAGTAATTAACCCAACAAATCTTTCTTTCTAATAAACCCTTATTAAACCAGCTAGATAAGTATAACTTTTTTCCTTATGTAAATGTAATATTAGATGCTGAAGACAATGCTGTTTAGGGGCTGGAAGTCTAATACTACGGGTATAAAAATAAGAGTATTCAAAAGTTTGGATCAGCCCCTCCTGTTAAAAGATTAAAACTTCTAAATTAAGAAATATATGAACTCGTAACCTTCTCTTAGCATTTTATACAACCCCGAAGTAACAAGGCTGGGCTTAAATCCACTTCGAGATCTATATGTGAGGTATCTTTCCTAGCTATGTGTATGTTACTGCTATTCTAAAGCTTAAAAAGAAAAACCTTTTGTATTTGTATAGGGGGCCCGTTTTTAAGAATTGCAGAGTAGAGTCTTTTTTGTTACCTATATGTTTTAGTGTTTACTTTTTCATCCCAAGATTTTTAAGGGCGTTTTTTAAAGTACAGGTCCTTAAGTCCTTTCCCTAATCAAAGGAAATACGCTTACAGGTTTGAATTCAATATGGCTAAAAAGACCTATTCAAGAGTCAAAAATATAGTGAAAACTTTAGCTTCTACAAAATGAGCGCCCCTATATCTATACGTACAGAAGTAAGATTTCTCCTTTTAAGTACTTTTTTTGCTCTATTTGTAGTAGAATTCGTTAAAGTATTTAAAAAAGACTATACATTGAATGAATTCTTGTCTTTTTTTTTTGAAGCTAAACCCGTAACTCGATAAAGGTGTAATGTCTTCCTTGGTTTCTTTGTTTGGAAAGCGAAGGTCAATGCTTTCTAGGGCTAAGAAGGAATGCTAGGAAAGCTTACTTAGGAGGATTTCATGAGGGAAAAACCAAGTGCTTAACCGATTCTAGTCTAAGAATCTAACAAACATTAGGAAGTCTCTGTAATTCCATGCACTCTTCTAGTCAGTGCCAGACAGCTAACGCGCTTATGCTTATGACGGCCTGTGTCTATATTGCTCTGTAAACAAGTCAACTTGCCTTTAGAATCAGAATCTGACAATGAAACTATAGATCCTGAGACTCAACCTGATACTGAAACTGAGATAGATACTGGGTTAGTGACTGAGGCTGAAATAGATCCTATTCAATTAACTGGTAAAGAAGCTGAACTTGGAAACTAAGAATCTAAATAAAGCTAGTGAATGAATTATAACACTAGAACTGGAATCCTAACTAAGTTATATAGGGTAGGGAGTTTCAGAGGAGATGAATCAGCAAGAGAAGAAGTAGAAGAAAGCGAACATGGGAAGGTGTTAGAATCATAATAAGGGGTATGGATACAGAATAAGGTAACTATCAGACATAATAGAATTTCTCTCAAAGACACTGAGCTTCAAGGGTAGATAATGTAACATCGCTAAAGGTTAATACATCATTTCTGAGGAAGGTTAGAACTTAACCAAAACCAAACCTATGACAGTTAATTCCAAACTATCTGTTCTACCACTTTATCCTAACCCTGCTAATAGAGACTTATCTGGGTTTCTGTCTTAAACAACTCCTTTACTAGATCGGAATCCTGCTCTCTAAGGTAAGGAAACTAAGAACTTCGTACTTGAGACAGAATACAAATCCAGGAGAATTCCGTTTAGATAGAATCTTTTACCGGTTAACAGATAGCTCGGATCCTTAGGAAATTATTAGGACTGTCCTCCATTAGCACAGGTTAGGCCTACTAAGATAGAGATACAGCTAGCTGATGGTGAGTTCATAACAGTCCCATAAGCCAATACTGAAGTAAATCCCTAGCTGACAGAATAGCTAACAACAGAGACTAATTCCTAAGCTAAAGCCTATACTTATCCTTAGGGAATCCCCCTTACTAATAAATAAACTGCAAAGTTTTTTATATCTCTTTTGATTGATCTACATGATACTTTTAAAAGTGTATTCGAGCTATTAATTATAAACAGAGGAACTCCTCAAGCTCTTAGCCATTCTTAGACTAAAAAAAGCTTTATGATATACATACTACCTATAGCAAGATTACTCATAAGTCTAAAGGATCGAATAGATAGGTTTCTTGATACGCGCATGGTTTTTCAAAATGTAGTCTTTCAACTTGCCGGAGAAGTGAAGCTTTCTTTTTAGTTAAAATGTTGAAGGCCTTGCAAATACTAAGGTTATAATAGTCGTATATAAAGGAGTCTATAACTGTACTTTTGTAACTCTTTTTTTTTTCATAATAAACGCCCCTAGTTAGTCGCTAGAGTTGCAGTTTCAAAGTTCTTGGCCTAGTAATTGAATTCCGTACTTTACTTACTGCTTTTAAATTTAACTTGAAGTAATCTAAACACACGAGTTTCCGGGTATGTTGCTGGGAGGACTCCCGTTGGAAAGTTGGAAAGGAAAAATAAGCCCGTAATTCTTAAAATATTCTTTAATCTTAGAAACTAGGTTACTAAAAAGACTCTCAAATGAATAGAATACCTTGCTTGAATAATCTGACTTTTACTCCACTTTTATCCTATATAGAAAAAAGATAAGACTCAGAGGTCCCTTTTGCTCGTTTTTACACTCTATGGATACTTGTCTTTATCTGCCTAATCGAACGAGATTTCCTAAGGTGGGGCTTGTCTTTAATGTTTGACAGTTGGTATCTGCTGCTTGTGATAGGAGTTTTGGTATCTTGAACAGGTAAAAGTTTGATAGTTTCTTTGTTCCTATCAAACCAAGCAAAAGCTTCCCTATGATCAGTAAAAGAACTTATATAATAGGATTTCTTTCTAGGCAAACTTGGAGTTTCTTACTGATTATGGAGGATCTTTTCCTTTTGTATTTAAGAGGGGTCGCGGGTAATTCTTTGTCAGACTAATTAAAATTATCTTCTAGAAAAGAGCTATAGTGGTCGGTATTTATCTGGTAGTATACAAGTAAAGAATGTAAGATATATCCTAATTTAGAAATTAATTTGTTAAGTAAGTAGTAGATATATTTATCTTAATTTTACAACGGAACTTATCCGAACGGAGCTTTTTTACACCTAAATAAAAACGAAAACCCCAGGTTTTTAAGTCCACACACCCTAGAGTAAGTAAATTTAGTAATATTAACTAGGAATTAGAACTCATTTATGATGTTAATCCTAAATTTAGAATTTGTAAGCGGATGGGTCGAAATAGTGGAAATCTCTTTCAGTGAAGTAGCATTACATTACAAGCAATACCTGTAGTTTCTTGATTCTTAAACTAATGGTCAGATTTTAGTACCTTCTTAAAGGAAGGATTTCCTCAACCAGTTTATTATTAACTAGAGGTTTCGCATTGAAAAAAGAGAAAGCTTCCTTATACATACCTAGGAGACCCCATCAGAAGTGACTAACTGGAAATCCTTGATAACATCCTTTTTTCTTTAGAGTCTTTTCTTAAAGAATATAGATCCTTTGTAAACCCACTTTTTAAATACTTTGATGAAGGATCGAAAGTTTTAATTCAGGAATAGGGCAACCCCGCAAATCATATTCCTGAAGATTGCATGGCTTGCCCAAGTTTTTCTTTTTTTCCCGTTCTAAAATTCTGACTTAAGTACTTGTTTTCTTGTCGTTCTGAGCCGGTTTATAATATAAGCGGGGAATGTTACTGGGGTATTAAATTAGGTAATTCTTTATCTTTATGTATTTGATTCCTTAACTAGAAAATAGGAGCAATTTATTAACTAAAAAACTAACTACTAAAGGCAATCTAAAATAAGTTTTTTTGTCGGGCTCTATAAATTCTAATTTTGTTTGAGCTTTTAGGAAGGTAAAAGTAGAGTCCATACGGGCATTTCTAGCTTCTCGGGATTCTAAAGATGTTAGGGAATAAAAATAGCGGAAGCTATAAAGTAAGCAGTTTCCAGTAAACCTAAGATAGAACAGGGCGATCTTAACTCATAGTCTTATTTCTTGCTTTAGAGAGCTACTAAGGACAAAAGGCATAAAAAGAATAGGTACCCGATTCCCTGTAAGTATTGGCTGTAGCTGCTATAACTATAATAAGTAAAGAAAAAAGAATATCTCTTAAGAAAGGTAAAACCCAAAAGAGTATAATAACTAGGAAAGAAGGTAGAGCTAAGAAGACTAACAGAGCAAGAGTAAGATAGAGAATGGCAGGTTTAGCTCTAGGAATTCCGGTCTCCACCAAAAAATGAGAGCTGAGTATAGGGTTTAAAGAAAATTAGGAATCGAAGTTAAAAAGTCGTGGAAAGACTTTAGTTTTTACAAGAGAAATCTTGCCTTAGCTCTTAGTCTTAGAAGTCTCGTGGGATTAGAACTGTGCATTGTCTTTGTAGCTATTTTCATAAATTCATATAAGTGGTGACTAGGCCCCTTAGAATCAAAGCAGGAACAGGGGTTTCTAGTTGTCGAAAGGGGATCCCTTTATATTATCTAACTAAAGGAGAGGGTCCTTTTATTCTTGTTACCGGGATCTACCTTTTTGAGGGAATTAAAGTTTATAGTATAAGTATAATATAGAGAGTCGTAGGATATTAGGAAGACTCGGGTTAGCTATTAGGGTAAGGCAGACTCTACAAGCGGAGACTAAGCAGGGGTTTTAAATCTAAATAAAAAGGAAGTCATGAAAATTGGGTAGAAATTTTTGACTTAAGCTTCAAATGTAAAAGCACCTTACGAGGCATAGAATGAAATGTTTTCAAATAGAAATGGCCTTAGATTAAATCTCGGTCTTGTTCTAATTAATCTGGTTAGGAGATTTTTAAAAGAAGTCAATAGAGAGATTTCTCAGCCTTAGTTAGTAAGAGAGTTTAGTCTTAGAGTCTTAATTATAGTACGGTAGGAATCCCTTCCCTTTTTCTTTTTAGCAGTGTTAAAGTTAATAGATTGGGTAGGGGCTCTAGTTCTAAAGCAAGTTAAGAATAAGTAGAAGTTGATTATTAAGGTAACTGTACATTTAAAGGCTTTACCTTTACAGTAGCGTACAATCTGTTAAATCATATTTACATTATATCTAAAAGATCTCCATAAATATACTGTAACTACAAAATCTATCTAGACTACTAACTACTGTACAATACAAATCCCTACTAGGAAATAGGGAACACGGACGAGAAGAAGACTCATAACAACAAGAAGAAAAGTATCTCCCTTAAGGGTACAGCCATGAAGGTCTAGCTCCTAAGATTATAAGACGAAGATAGAGAGTAACAAACAGGGTGAGAAGGCTAAGTCAAGGCCAAGAAGAGTCAGGTAAGAAAACAAAGTAAAATAAGTAGTTAGTGTTCCCGTATAGTGTAAGTCAGTGTATCTACAATTACTACTAAAGCCCCTCTCAGGGTTCCGGTCGGTAAGAATGATTTACTTCTAAACTCTCTAGGACTCTCCCGATAAAAACAAAAGAAAGAGGTCTTATCCTTAACTAGTTAATTATTGACTCTCCATACCCTAACAAAACTATAAGATAGAAATAAAACTTATTACATTAATATATATACTATGGCAACAATAAGAGAAGGAATAAAAATACAGGTACAGTAGCTCCTAACAACAGTAACCTCCTTCGGATGCCGTCAGCCGGTAAGACACTTTCTAAACCTTACAGGGGCCCTATCCTAGCGATAAAGGCATAGAACCAGAGGAAAAAATCTTAAAGAATACCCTATCTATTATTCTATATTCCCTAGTAAAGACTTAATATTTATATCTTTTTAGAGTCAAACATAACTAACTTGTACTTTCTACTATAGATACAAGAACTAGAAAATACAGTAACTCCCATAACAACAAGCCCCGTACCCTAGGTTCAGGTTATAAGACTCCTGCCCATACTATAAGAAGAATACTAAAGCTATTAAGACAAGTAAATTAAGTTAAGTCAATAGAAAAAAGGGGTAAGGCAACAAAGCAAGAAGTGAAGCAAGTAAATAAACAATCCAATAAATATATAGATATAAAGCCAAGAACAAGTAAACAAGAAAGTCTTGGTCAGTAGAAGTTGGTGGTCATAATGCTAGGCTTTTTTATTATAGTTATTTTACTTAACGGATAGTCTTAATAACAACTCAATTGAAATTGAAGGGATCTCTACTCCGGAGACTTTTTTTAGGGATTTCTAACGAATCACTAGTAAAAATAGGGTATGATAGCGAGCCCTTCTCTGTATCCTTCCGAATCCCAATAATACAAAGGTTGCAGGGAAAAATACTACAAGGTAAGCCCTTAAATAAAAAACCCTCACCAGCTATTTAGAGGCCGGTAACTCTAATTCAGCGAGTATCCATTTACTTAATAGCAGAAACTCCGGAACCCCTAGAAGTTATAATAGAACTCTTTGCTAGACACAAGAGATTTTAAAAAAGAAAAGGAATTCCTTAGAAAAATGATAGAAGAAAACCCCTTGGCCTATCCCCCTCGGAGTACCCTTTTGACTGCCTAAGCAGAAAACTTATAAATCTTGCCTCCTCTTTCGAAGCATGCGTTAAGACAAAGCCCTTACTGTTCTTTGGTCTTTCATTCTTACTGGCATATTATGAAGATAGAACCTTAAAAAGATTTTGAGGAATTAGTGTACCGCAGTCTAACAGAGGGAGCGAAATGCTATATAGTATTTTAGAGGGTTAACCTTACACTAGGACCAGCAACAGAAACTCCTTACCTTTATTATTCCTTAATGCCTTTGAACCAGAACTGGTACAGGAACACAAATAAGCAGGAATCCCCCGGTTTTCATCTTCTTTATTTCCCAAGTTACCGGATACTAAAACAAGCACAGAAAAAGAAGTCTCCTGCGAATTTCGATGCCTTGACTAATTAGAAGAAAATCCCAGAATGTTGTTTGATTCCTAATTTTCTTTATTAGTTCTCAATGCTAACTCTTCTAAAACCTAGCTTTTCCAACACAACAGGTTAATTTAAAGGGGTTCTGGCCTAGTTTATAACCTTGTTTAGTAAAAAGTAATTCTAAATTCCCAAATTCAGTTAATGAAAGACTTTCCAGTAAAAGAAAAAGGGTTTAGGGATTAGATAGAATCTAAAGTTTATCTCTAGAATAGAATGTAAATTATCTGCAGTTTAGGTACTTCGTAAAGTGTTTTTGTTGGTTTCCCTAGTTTTTTGACTTAGTTATCGACTTTTTATTATATAATTTTCTATTTGCTTACTCTAATAAAATAATAAAAGGCTTTCTAAAGCTTTTCTATTCCTTAGACTTATAAGAGAGATACCCCTTACCAAAAAAGAATCTATCCTATACTATCTAACGAATCTATAACTATACTTCTTACTGTATCTACTATACTTTTATTCTACTTCTATATCTAATAAAGAAAATAACTTCTCTATAATCTCTAGAATCCAGAATACTAGATATCTATAGTATAAAGTAACTGGACTAGCTAAAAGAGTACGGCTCTATCTTCTAGGTTATAAGACATGTATTATTTAGTCCCTATAAGAGGTAGCTCCTATTATATAAAATAAAGCCGGAATATAAAACAAGTAAGTCAATATAATCCATTAAGTAAGTTAAGTCTTTCAAGAAGAAGTTAAGGTCAGTAGGTGGGGGTTATAGTGCAAGTTAGTATACCTAAACCTACAACAAGAACCTCCTTCTCTACGTTTCAGTCGGTAGTAGAGATGTATAATCAACTTATTAAGGCCTTACCCTCCCTAGCGCTAAGCCCAAGGAACAAAAGGAGTACACCTTAAAGAATTAGACTATCTACTAAAATCTTAAACAATCTATTACATATACGATTAGAACAATACAATACTCTAGTTTAGGGTAGAAGTCCCCTAAGACCCCTTATTAACTGTAAGAGTGTCCTATAAACCATATTAAAAGATCTATACTCCTATACTTACCTTACTATTTAGTATACTATCTCTATTCCTTTCTATAACTAATACATAATATAACTACTACAAAAAATATCTATATCCTAAGCTCCTATATACAACAGCTACAAGGGAACCGAAGGACCCTTATCCTAGGTCATAGTACAATTATATTTAGCTCCAGCCCATTTAGCAGCCCACCTGTATACCACCAATAGCTATAAGTAATTAAGAAAGTCAGATACAGACAGCTCATACAAGTCAAGCAAGTCATTAACTAAAGAAACAAAGCAGTAGGGTCATAAGAAGAAGTATCCGGGTGTATATGTGTTATCCGGCCTATACATTATACAATTAGGGCTCCGTACTCCTTGATACGTTACTTGTTTTTAGCTTCAATTGGCGAATCCTTATATAAACCAACAGTAAGATTACTATTAGGCTTTTCTTTGTCTAATTAGGAGTCCTTTATTTGTTGTGTAATAGCTTCTTAACGAGTCCTGATGAATAAGCAGTGCTTCATAACAGTAATTCAAAGAGGAACTTGTGATGTTAATAATCCTAAATCTTGAATTAAAATGCAGTCAAACAAGAAATCTGTAGTATTCTCTCTTGACTTAGTTAGATTCCAATACGAGACTTCTAGAGCAATCGGTGCATGAGTGGTCTTTTTCGTGCCCAAAAGAAAAACTTACCCGTATTTTTTAGCTTACTTCACGGTACTCGGATTTCAAGTCTAGTATTTATAAAAGGATATATCTATTTTTATTACATATTGGCGTATAGTAAACAAGCTTTAGCCCCTTGTAATAAGTGTAGGTATAGGATGTTTAATAAGAATAGTTAAAATGAGTATATAGACGTTAAAATAGGTTCCTTTTTTTAAGAGTTTGACCCCATACTATGATTACAATAACTACGTTTCCTTTTTCCGTTAAAGAGGTATGCTAAGTAATTTTCCTTAATTGTTTTACTTGTTCCAATTACGTTATTAGTTAGGAGTCATCTCTATTAAGCAAGACAAGCTTGAAGTATCTAGAAAGATACAGAAATTCGGGTCTTTGAGGCTTTCTCAATATAATATAAGAGTAAAGAAATGTTCTAAAATGGCTTTAGTCTTATAGATTTCTTTTATAAAAATAGAAAAAGTATAGGGGCTTTCGATATAACTAGTTTAAGTAGTAAAAAAAAGTTTTTGAGCAAAGGATTTTTAGGCGGTAAACCACGAATAATTAAGATTGACTACTCATTTTAACTTAAACTGTTAAGAATTTAATATTCTAAAAAGAAAAATTCGCTACACTTTTCTTGAAAGACTTCTTACTATTACAGAAAGAGAAATAAGTGAGTATCCCTATAATTCTTAATAAAAGTAAGTTTGTCTTTAAAATCCTTTTATTTACAAACCACTAAGCTCCCTCTTTTAATGAAATTTTTAGAATCCAAAAGGATTTTACTTTTTTTTTACGACTTGTACAAGATAGGCAATTGGAAATTGAGAAGTCTTTACAGTTTAGAAAGTTTTCCCTAAAACTAAGAAAATCCTAATAACCCATAACTCATAATACCGAGAAAGGAGATTCGTATTAAAGAGTCAAGTACAAAGACGAGTGTAAATTCCTAACGAAAATAAAGTAAAGTCAAGATTCTCAAGAAAAGGAATCGCCAGGTCTAGTAACTCTCCATTTAAAGTATAAAGATCCTTATTTATTAAGCAAAACCTATTTAAGTAGTATTCTGCGTCTTGAAGAAAGACACTTTTATTCGGGCGTAAGGAATCTTGCGAGACGCCTAAGATCTAACGATGCGCCCATACCGCAGTTTACTGCTTCTAATTCTAAAGTCCCTTTGATTGTTCTTATTGGGTATTCTTCTCAAAAACCCTTAATTCATAGGTAAGCCCTGACAGGGATTCCCGCGGTTAGTTATTATCTATTTGTTTCTATATTTTCATTAGTTTTTAGATTCTATAACTTCTCTTCTTATTACGCTGCCTTAACTCTTTTGTAAAGTCTTTATGTATCTTATATCTATACTAAGTTATTTTAGGATACATACTCTTATTTTCTTTACCACCTAATTAATTTTGATTTTTATATTCTACTACAAATTAAATGATTTGGGTATGTTTGTAGCAATAAATTTCCGTAATTTTTTCGTAAAAACAAGAACCAACGGAGGATGTCTCTCGGCTAGCATTTTTAATTTACATGATTGACTTATAAAGTAGGGAATTCCATATAAAAGAGTACCCCTCTCTTCTATTTTATATTACTTCGAGTTATTAGCCTGTTAAAAAAGCACTTAGTAAATCTGGACACTAGCTTTGTGCAAAGTGCCCTGTTTAGAAAAGAAAGATTTTCGCGCATCTAAGGTGGCTGGCATTTTCCATGGAGAAGTTTTTAAAATTATCAAGATTTCTTTTTATGTAATAATACAGGAATTACCCTAAAACAAGCGCTAGAACACAGCTTTCTCGTTAAGTCTTTCTTTGGAATTCTAGCCAGACGCTCCTAGTTTCTTTTAAATTGACAAGATATTTGAGTGCTCCTTATTAGCAAAAAGGGATTGACGAACCTTCTAGCTACGTTTCTCCTTCCCCCTACTGTAAAATGTAATTTGAGTTAGGCTTTTTGAAGAACGGAAACTAGAAATTTATGCTTTAATTTACTAGTTATACTTTGTTACAAGATATCCTTTTTATTCTAAATTCTTCCTCCGTTTCAGATTTAGAAAGAAAGTAAATAAGCAAGGAAGCACATCTCATCAAGTGCATTTGAAATAGATATTCCTCATAAGCAGCTTAGTGCAACAACGAATCTCTAAATAGTCAGCTACTAGGAGTTCCCTTATTGATAGTACATACTTACGTTATAGCACCAACCTTATAGAATTGCCTTACTCTTATGCATAATTGACTTCTCCGCTTCCGTATCCATCCGTCTACTCTTCTTTCTTAATCGCTAGATTTTACTTCTTAATGACTCAATTTTCTTACCTTTCAAGTTAGCTAGGACGTTTTTGAATCTACAAAAAATCCCTAACACTTGAGCTTCCTTTTGCTTGCCTTCTAAATTAGAAAGGGGTCCGCCATCTTCTTAAACGGGGATTTCCTCCTTGAGACTCGGAAGATACTTATACGCTTTCTTTATCTAATAAGTCATTTTGAAAAGATTACATTTTTAATTTCTACACCCTTTTAGTGCTATACGACTCCCTTTTGTATTTTGGAAACTTACTAAACTTCATAAAGAATTTCAGATTCCAGAGCAACTAACTTGCTTATCACTTTTAACAGCACAAGGAAGCTCGCTAACTGAAATCGGAGTTTAGAGCTTATAAGAAAATCTACAATTCCACTATATATACCAAAAGCCTATCGTGGCAACTTCAGAGCCACAAAAAAATGTAGTAAAAGGGTGCACCTCGAAGTCTTTCTTTATGAAAAAGCAAGAATTCTAGCTGTCTACTATTAGATAATTAAGAACCCTACTCTTCCTACCCGACACTCAACTGGATTCTTGACTATAGGAGTCTCTTTGCAAATTAATTCAATTTTTAGGGAAATGCTGCGCTAAATCAATATTTACTTTCAAAGAGGAGCTAATCCACGAATTTCGGCCAAAAAGTCTTTCGAGGGAAGTGCTTATTGCACCCTATAAAGTTATGGAAAGTATACCGCGTTCCGATTGATTATACAAGGGCCAACGTCATAAGGTAGCTTGCTTATTTACCAGGAATTTTACTCAGGTTTAGTAAATTAAGGACTAAAATCCCCGGATATTCTACTCTTTCTTGTATCCCTTTGAAAAACCTTGACTATGCCCAAGCAAGTAGGTACATACTGACTAACAGAGCTAGCAAGGAGATTTTTAAACATCATAAACCTGAGACATTCTTTTTTTTTTCCATTACCCCGCAGTACTGGATTTTTCAGTCTTACTTGTCAGTATGCTTATTTTACCTTAGTTGAATTCCCCTTTTTGGAATCTTTCAAATCAAGCCTAGTAAAAAAGTAAAAGAGATTTTAGTCAATCTATGAGGTAAAAATACAAGTTCAATTTTTAAAAGTAACAGGTAACAAGGTAGTAAAGCTCCTACTTTGGCGAACGAGCAGGTATGAACTTTTTGGATAGAACTTATTATAGTGCTTGTAAAATGTAGATCTTTAGATTCCAACCTGGGTATATACTTTGAGTTACTGAAAAAGATATTCTTATACGAGATACTTTATAGGAGGATTGAAATTAGGATATCCCAAAAAACATGTAAGACGAGTCCTTTATTTAAAATAATAAAGACATTTAGCTATATACATATAGAGAACTGAGACCCCTATTATAGTATTACCAAGAAAATTAGAGCGTAAACCCCTCAGCCTCTTCTTCCTGTGAAAATTCCAGCAATTCCTGAAAAGTAGAATATATCTAAAGAATTCGTTCACTTTTGGCAAGACAGAAGTGTGAAGTATTAATAGAAATATTAACAGACCGGTTCCACATGAGGAAAAGGTGTACTTTTTAAAATTTCTCTTAGGTTAGGAAACTCTGAAGTTTAGCTCTTATTATTTGAAAAAGTCTACATATAACAAATAGTAAAAATGTTTAGCTCAGTCCTATAAAGTTTATGATAATTATATACAAGAAGTAGTTTAGTTGATCAGTAGTAGCTTCTAGGAATGGCCTTGGGATTCTGATTTTTAAGAAAGTCTAAAAAAAAGATAGATTCTTTCTTAATTTCTGGGGGAACCCTAGTAAATAAAGTACAAGAAACCAGGAAGGCCGTACTGGGTGAGTCCTATGAAAAGCCTAAGTAAAAAGCAGAAAGCTTCGTGTGCTGCAACAATCTGAAGATAAAGGGCCCCGGCTTTGCAATGCAAGTGGTTATAATTAAATTTCAAAGGGACACTTTAAAAAGCATTTTACGAAAGATTATACCAAAAACTTAGGGGCTTCTCGACGAATTATATTCCTTATTATAAAGTTCTGCACTATGATCAAGGGTAAAGTTAGAGGTTCTCGTATAAGTTAAATTTTGATTCTCTACTCTATATGAATTAAAATGAATTAAAGAAAACTCTTAAAATTTGGCAGCCTTAAAATTTTAGAAAAGGGGAAGCTTTCAAATCTCTCGCGAAAGAATTTGCAGGATTAAGAAAGGCAGGTTTTTATAGTAAAAACTCACAACTTTATTGGAATGAAAGATCTATACATCAAGTACCTCAAACTCTGGAGAAACTTGCATGAAAACGATCCTAAAAAACTTTTTATACTAAAGCTCTTCCTTTCTTGTTGGGTATAAAAAGAGTCTCAAATATGTATCCGTATTGGCTTTCCAAAAAGATCCAGCCTTTCTTAGATAAATAGCCGTAGCTGTAATGTTATTATAGACTCTTATCCTGTATATTATTGAATTACTTGTTTATTGACTTATTTGTTAGTTTGTTATGGAGCTCTGTATTCCTGTTGCCTTTGGCGTTGCCTGGACTAGTTATTGAAGCTAATGTAATTCCTCTTATTTGTAGTTAAAGATAGAAATTAGAGTAGAGTAGTTAATAAGTATTATAGAAAGTCGTTACTTAATTTAGTATATGGAATTAGTAATAGAGTTGTATTCGCAAGGGGATCCTCCTCATTGTTCTATGCTTTTTTCGTTATTGAGGGGTTAGCCTTAGATGGGTTTATAAAGTGTCTTTGTTACCAAAAACTACTAGAGGATAGGCAGCGGGCTTACTATATTTGTCCTATTTGGAAGTTCTACGCGTATTCTTCTAGAGTATTCTTTACAAACAAGAAAAGAATTCATATCGTCTTCAGTTCTATGACTTGAAGATAAATCTCTAAATATAGGCGAAGTTAAGGGCTTAAATATTCTTTTTAGATACCTTGGGAATTTTCCAAGCTTGAGGAGACCCGTAACAGTAAAAAATAAAGCTTAGTTTTGTACAGTTTTACGGAGGTGTTATTGGAAAAAGGTTGCTTAAACTGAGTTTAATATTTAGTACTAAAACAGGGCCTAAATGGCTCCTTTGTATAGGATACTGGGTTTCCTGATACTCAAACAGGGTAAAAAGTTCCTATAAATTAAAGGGTCATTTTTCGGTTTGCACTTATAAAAAGGGGTTTATTACTTCTGCGGAAGCTTTTTAAGCGAATTTGTTCCCGATAATAAGGGGTACTTTTGTAATAGCAGAAGCAGGCGGGTAGAATTTTTCCGTGTTTTACAAGAGTTTCGAACCCTAAACTCGATATACCCAGCAAAGTTATTAGTTTAATAAGTCATCGGAGAATTACTGTATGCTAGAATCTCTAGAGGTTTCATTTTTGTATTCATATTCGGTTCGAGTAAGCATTTCTCACGAACCGAACCAAATTTCAGTTATTCTCAGGCAATCCCGTTTTAGGGCTCACTAGTCAATTTGTAGACTTAATTTAAAGGGACAGTTCCGCACTATTTCCGCGAGTACTCAGAAAGGTACTTATGATTTAACTGAACGTAATCTGAATTTATAATTCAAGCTTAGGATCCGGATACAAGGTTCCTTGATAAAAGAGAAAATTATTGGTTTTAAATAATTACAGTTATATGCGACACGCTCCAAAAGAAGAGCCTGGGTAGATAAAACGCGGAGGGCTCTTTTAGGAATCCATACAAAGGTAATGGTGTATTCCTTTCATCAAAAAGAAAAAAATCTATCATAAACTAGAGTTATGGCATACGTGGAATTCGGTGTATTCTAAGTCAATCTTTTCTGGTTAGATTCTTTGGTCTCCTTTATAGGAAATCCTTTAGTTTCTAATAATTTTATGATGTTCCTTAGTGAGGGCTCTACTCATGTTTCCTATAAGGGAACCCGAAAACTTCTAAATCTAAATATGCTGTTAGTGAGTAATATCCCCTTATCTGGGTTTTACAAGAAAATTGACTCTCGAAGGCTGAATTCGCGAGAAAACCTTATTAAACAGTTCCTTATTTATTCGGAATGCGAAGTAACACTTGAGGCAATCCCATATTTTCTTATTAGAATACAAGGATTTAGGCATACTATAATACTCGTTGACAGAACGAAATCCCATAGGGTTCCTTTTTAGACCCCCTTTTTAGGTACCTTAGATTTCCGAACTTTAAGTATTCTTCACCTCCACCCCCTGCCTGGTAAGAAATTATTTGATATAGTTGTTAAATATTCCTCGTACTCCGTAGTTATTGTATTGACATAGAAAGATTTATTATACATTACTCTTAGCGACTGTAACGATAGCGAAGGGGTTTTCTGTGTAATAGTTTAATGATTATACACGCTTACTTTATCCTTATAAAAATACCCACCACTTGCTTCTTTTTTACTTTACAATATCTTGATATTTCTTTTATATGGATTTACTTGCTTTATAGGCGCTATGGGGGCGGGCTAGGGCTCTTTTTAGTTTATTAGTTCCTGTAACCCATGGAACTTTTTAGGGACGCTATAATTATATATAATTATAATGGCGAGAAAATTTCTAATAGGTGGAAATGTCAGATCCTTGCCTTAATTAATAAAGGCTTTATTTAAAGTATTTTTGACAAGAGTATAGGCCAACCGAGAAAATTCAGACTATAACGAGGGAAATTACAAGGCATTCCTCATAATTAGGACCTAGTTATCTCATTATTCTATAAGCGCAAAAAAGGTTATTCAAGGTTAGACTAACTATAAAAAGATCCCCCGTAAATGAAGTTATAACAGGAGCAAGGTAGTAAGAGTTAATAAAGATATTCCCGCTAGAGGGTTCGGTTGGGGTACTGCGACGAGTATACTTCCTTATACCGACTTTGCGATCCTATGATGTTTGTATAGAATACAGATTATTAGTTAACCAATAGATTATGCCCTGGGCGTAACTGGGAAATTTACAAAGAAATGGGACTAAAAATCTCTAGAGTCCCGTACGAGATAAATCTAAGTGAAAGGCTCAGATTCCTAAAATTACAACGGGAAGCTCTTGGATATTGGTTTAGTAAAAAATTAAGTATATGGATACTTATATTAGGGACTTTGGCAAAGTAGAGAAGTTAAGAAAATTCCTAGTATTAGCCTCGAATTTACAGTCAATGTCAAATTATCTCGCCATTTTGGATGAATTAAGGTAGAAAACCCGGATCCGAGTAAATGATTAAAAACATTCCAAATAGAGAGTATACCCTGGCACACACGATTGCGGACTCTTTTTTCTTAATTACTATTAGACACAGGGACTTGATAAAATAAGCTATGCAAACTTTAAGTAGAATTTCTGTGATACGCGAGTTAGAACTTTCTGTAAAACAAAGTACTCTTGACCTCTTTCAATCCTTAAAAATTTTAACTCTTTAACTCTAAAGAAATTGCCCGTGAAGAAGTATAAAAAAGATATGTTCTACTGGCGAAAATGCGATTAAACCCATGGAAGAAAATCCTTGTAGCGTTCTGCTACAAAGGTTTTTGATAGGGCTAATTAGTCGTATATTTACCCAGAATATAGGAAATGCTATGATGTGACTTACTTTTTAAAGGCAGCGTATCTTCTAAAAGTTTTTTTAGGAAGGAGCTCTATTTTTAGTTAGTAAAAAATATACTTTAGAGGCTTTTATTTACTGGATATATTATTCTCTTAGCCCTGTCATAGCTACTGTCTTATAGTGTTATGGGACTTGAGTGAGACACGGGAACTCTATAATGTCTTAGATGAAACGTTAAAGGTTTTCAAAGTAAATCTAAATCAATAAAGCTGGTTGAGAGTTTCAAAAGAATGCAAATAATGAGGGGAAACGCTTAACAAGGATATAAATCTAAGAAAGCAGGTACAGGTATAAAGCTCCCAAGAAGTCTTTAGGTCTTTATAGGTATTGAGAAACATGGTCAGAGTATGCAACAGGGTATGAAATGAAGTCAAGTTAAAATTTTTGTTTGATTCGTAAATATGATATGAGTAGCTTGGGTGAGAATAATATAAGAAATGCTAGATATTAAAAAATAGGTTAAGTAGAATACCCTAAAGTACCTCTTTAATAGAAACTCCCCTTTTTTGTTTGTTACACAGATAACAAGGTTTTACTGAATCTTGAACTTTTCTAACTGAATTTAGAGAGCTTTCTAAATCATAAGATAGAAAATTTAATTTTCTGTAAATCCCCGTGGTTTCCTGCTGTTTTATGAAGTCAGAAAACAGGGGCTTGATTACCAAACATAGGAGTTGTCTAAAGGGGCCCTGGATAGAGCTAAAACCTAGCTGCTAACTACTCCATCAAAGTACTTGAGCAAACTTTTATTAATAATGGAAATCCCTTCTCACAGCTGTGGCATAACCTATAGGGCTTTTGTAGCAGAAGTACATATATAAGAAAAACCTGTACTCAAACCTGAGATTTTTTTAGTCTGGCCTAGTACCCGTAAAATACTCGAATGCTTTACCTTTGATTTCGCAGAACTCCCACTACCCCAGCCCCTACTGTGGAGGAAGTTCAGGAATATCAATATTAATAGGAAAACTCTTTTGTATGACAAAGTGAAAACTTCAAGTTATTTAGAACCCTTTTTACAATTATTGAGTTTATCCACTTTCGGCTTAGGTACCCAACATATACTTCATCGAGTAGTTTGTAATTTTAAAACAGCAAATAGAAGAGAAAAGCACAACCTGTTTTTGGCCAAAATCCAGGAATTAATGTTACGGCGTAAAGGGATTTTATAGAACACTAATAATTTACACAAAAGCTGCTTTATTAAAATGCCCTACAGTGAAAGCTTATATAATTAAACTTTTTCTTCCCTTTTACATACGTCAATGCAGAGCTTTGCCATTTTTCTCATCAATAGCTTTTCGTACTTCACCGAATTAGATTAGACAGCATATATTTATTACTACATAAAATGTGTCAAATTAAGTTTTTACGCTTAGTAGGAGCTCCCTTAATTTCTTTTTTGTAGCTAATTGTTTTTTTTGATATACAACCTCAACTATACCCTCGTAAAGACTAACTTCGTACCCGAATTAGGTAAAAGTTTCTAGATAACAAAGCACTCTCCACGGGCGCCTCCCCCTGGAATGCAAGTAGCAGTCAGAAACTCTCTAATTGGTAATGCGCAAGGTCTCAGAAAGTGGTTCAAAAGCAGTTATACCTAGGAGAACACTTTTCTATTTTTTGGAATCTTTTTCATTTGGGGTGGGGCTCCTGTAGTCCTTAAATTGAATATCGCAATTACAAACAATGTATGAGACTCCGGTCTAGCGAAAGCCTTCCTCGTTTACTCTTACTCGCCTGAAGGAATACTAAGGGGATCCATTACCAAAAGAAGGTTCCACAGAACAAAGCTCCTAAATCTAACTTCGAATACCTTAAGGTAGGGCTTACAGAATCCTAATTCTTGAAAAGGGTAGCTATAAAAAGGAAAAAAGCTTTCTATAAAGTCTATACTATAGTCAGATTTTGGGGCTTATCCTAGCAAGTTTTCCAGCAACCCCGACTCCTTTTTACTATATACTATGCGGAACAGAGAGAGAATTACTAACCTCTTTGGTGTACTTGATAATCCGGAGTCTGGTCATATTTATCATTATTTATTGTATCTTTTGGAAAGGGATCTTCACAGGACTCTCTACCTCTACTTTATTTGTAATTTGTATGAACCTTCAAATTCAGTTGAAGTAAGAGAGTTAAGAGGGGTTCTGCTTAAGATGCCCGGGATCTATCTTTAGTAATTTATGTTTATAAACTTTAAACCCCGAGTTATTGTTCATTTTGGCGGGTATGAAGTCCCCTCATATTATATATAAATATATACATCCCCACAGGTACTAAATAACGAAGAAAAATCGGCAATTCTTGGGCTTAGTTCTATTATTAAATACTTTTTCTTTCATATTTAATTTAATACAAGGACTTTCTTTTTTAACTCTTAAACTCTACTGTAATAAAAATATAAATCCATTAAAAAGGAATGTCTAGGACAAACTAAAGTGAGTTATAGGATCCTATGGAATTCCTTTTGAGTTACTTTCCGGATTATAATCACTAAGATTTTCGGGATTTTCCACGGCTAATAAAAAAAATAGGGACGGCTTTACTGACTGACGAGGTTCCCTATATTTCGTATTTCAGGGAGGGGTCTGTTTTAGGAGTGCTTTTAAGAACTCTTATTTTGACAGTAAATTACAAATCCGTTAAGGCCATGCCGAAGGTTCTAATCCTGACCTTTTGCGTAAAGTGCTTGAAAAAAGGGGTCTAAACATGAGGCTTCTTCCGCTAAATGAAACTGTGTTGTATACTCCCAAAAAGGCAATTAGTCCCGCCGTATATTTGTATACAAGGTTCTCTCTTGAGTTACTCTTTACTCTAAATAGCAATACGCTTACACAATTTTTTAAAGGAAGGGGAGGGCTGAAGATTCGAAGCTTAAAAAGTCGACCAAAAGAGCTCGGTATTAGCCATCTCCTGGGATTTCCTTCTTTTATAGAAAAAACGAAATAACTTATATAAGACTTCTTATGAAAATCTATATTCTTGCCAGCATCCTAGAAAATGACTGTGGTTTTTTTTTAATGGCAGGAACTGTAGCCAAGCGGTAAGGCATAAGTCTGCAAAACTTATATACGTCAGTTCGAATCTGACCGGTTCCTAATTACTCATTTCTTTAGCCTTGCTTTTTTAAAAAATGAATTTAGTAGCATCCTGTGCAGTCATTTGGATAAGAGTTTCTTGAAATAAATATCTTATACGTTGTTAAGTGAATTCCTTATATTTGCGATAAAAAAGTTAGTTCCATTTTTGAAAAGTAAAATACTTAGTATTAGAGCCCGCAGTAAAACTTCAGATTTGGTATGCCATTAGTTGAATATATTTGAGAAAAAGCATAATATCAATATATTTGTCTAGCCCCGCGGTTAATACTTTTTTCTAGCAATCCAATTGCTTTTACACTTAGAATTTGCCTAATGATTCTCGCTCTTACGGATACTACAGAAGTCCCCCGAACTTCAAGGAAGTTGACTTATTAAAATTGGCTTGAAAACACAACCTACAAGAGCTTTTGACTACTGTATTCTAAAACACTCCCAAGCGGTATTTTTGTAAATGATCTCAAAGCCCTCTACTCTAATCTTCTAATCTAAAGGGGCCCTTTTACTTGAGGAATAAGGGTATTTAGGACTTACATGCATTGAGATATGCTGGTATTTAGCCAGGGTATAGGTCTTTAATTTCAAATTGGTTCTATAAAAACGGATTCTAGGGCTATACAATTCCTTGGGGGTGGACAAGTTAAGGTAGAGAATTCGAGAACTGGTATAATAAAAAATCCTTTATTTAATAAGCTGTCTTATTTACAAAGTATCTTAGTATTTCCTCTTTGGAATCTTTTTTACCAATTCGAAAAAGTAAGATCCATATCAGGACTTCGGTGTCATAAACAAGTACTTCTTATTATTATCTACAGAACTAAGTCTTAACAGGGTTCACTAATGCTTGCTTAGTCATAAGTGAGGGCTCCTAAAGTAGAGTTTGCAGGTCTTTTAAGCAAGCCCCGGGTCCAACTCCTGTCTGTAAGAGGCTTATCTAAACACCTAAGGGTAGGCTAATAGTCTAAACAGCTAGGGTTATCCGTTACGTTGGGTAAGACGCGGGTTAATCCAGATTTATAAAGCTTACTAAAGGAAACAAGGAGACTTTAATTTAAAATGTATGAGAGGGTCCCGCTAAAAGGAATAGAATAGCAAAAAGATCTTTACATTAGTTTAGTAAGACATCAAAGAATTTTTTTTACCTAACGGGTACTCTTATTCTTAAAAAAGGGCATTCCTGGAAACTGGGTGAATTACAATACAACACGAATTCTTCCCTAGAACTAGAAGAAGGTTATGCAACTCCTTGAATTTTTACTACTTTTGCTTAGTGAAGTTATCTGCTGCGTCCTCCGTAAATCTACCTACGAGTCTTTTATAAAAGTTAGTACTCAATTTGACTTTTTGGCAGAAAAATTCCTCCATTAACTTGTAACAAGAATGCGCAGCTAGTAAAATTTCTAGCAAATTTTTTAGTAATTGACAAGGCAAGACAATATTATAAGTAATAAGTGACTTTTTTACGTAACAATCACTCTATGAGTTACTCGGCTATTTTATTATGTAAAAATGACATTGTACAAGAGAACTTATTAAAAAAACTCCCTGGGCCGGGCAGGCATACTCATTTTTGTCCCTTACTTCCTTTACAAAACAAAAATTTTTTAGATATCAGAACTCGGGAAAATTTTGCGGCTTAAACCTTTAGGTTAGGGCTCTATACTTCTACCCTTAGTGCAAGATCACAGTACCCAAGTAAAATCGTGATTTAAAATCTATAGAGACACAAGCAATAAGTAAACCCTCTTCCTAAAATAACTTCAATGTAACAACCCCGATTAAGGAACACTTCGAAATTTTACGTCTGGGTCTTTCCTATATTTCCTATAATTAAAGAAGTCTGAACTTAACTGGAGTCATTTGAATACTAGGATTCCCCGCTATTAGGTAGAGCCCTACTTTTTCACGGAGGTAAAACTTTGTATAGGATTGCTTAAATTAAAAGAGGGAACCCTCTAAGTTTTTTTTTGAAGAAATTCTTGGGAAGAGGAATACCCCTAACAGGAAAAGGCCGGATAGAATATTTTATATCTAGAAAAAGGGGCGCCCCCTCTGTTCAATTTAATGAAGCGGCTGTAAGGGCTTTAACACCCTATTGTAATTCATCATTTTTAAATTTACTTTGTATTTTAATACTATATTCTTTCGGTGAAAAAAAGGAGAGTCTATTTTTCACATATGTCTATAGATTCTCTTAATTAAGATCCGTCTTAGGTTCACCACACCTATTTCTTGAGTAGCTGCAGACCCCTCTCAAGCTAACGAAAACTTTAAACTTATTCCCAGTTTTCAAGGGGGCGAACTCCTTTTAGATTTTTTAAGGTAGTACTTAATTCTTACCTTTCTTCAACAAAACAAACGGGTAAAGTACAAGAATTCTCAATACAGAAAAGGTCCTCGAGGCTTGGCATGATATATGCCTTTTAAACTTTAGACTCCTTAGGTATGCCTATTACCCAATAAAAAAGAGAAGACCCTCCTATCAGGATACTCTAGATTGAAAGAAAAAGAATCTGAACGCAAGCTTACTAAAAGACTGAGTGAATGCCATAAAAGCATTCCCTAGAAAGCCCTAAAGCCTAACACTTAGAAATACAAAAAGAGATTCCATAGGAGCCTCTACATCACGATTGCGCAGTAGATTTTTTAAGAAATGCAAAAGAAAGTCAGTAATACGACGCCTAAAGGGGAAACTTTATATGTTAAGTCACTGATTAGGAAACTGTAATGAAAGAAAAGTTTTTACTGGTCGGAGTGTTATAGAGCATGAGTTTCCCTTTCGAAAGGAGTATAGGGAAGGTTTCTAGTCTAGTATAAAATGGAGTTTCAAGTTTTAAAGTCATGATAGGAGTTTTACTGGGTTAGAGATTCTTTGGCAAAGGAGTTTCTATGGATAGGGCCTCCCCTGGACTAGTAAGACAAGGAAGGGGTCCCTGGTAGCCCTTTCTTGCGAGGTTTTACTGAATATAGGGTAGGGCTTCGTTCGTAACTTCTCAACTTCGTTTTTGGGGGTAGAGAGCAAGTCTAAGAGAATTGATAAAGATCTCTGAGTCTCATTAGTCAATTCCTGTTTATCTGTTTCTTTAGAGGATATATAGGTATCCCAGAGGCAGGGTAGAAGAGTATGGCAGCAACTCCGCTTAGAAGGCTTTTTGTTTAGAGAGTTTCGAATTTTTGGGTCTTTTTAGGATACAAGATAAAGTTATTGGGGTAGGTATTCAAGCAAGAAGTAGATGAGATGGATGTACTCTTTAATAGAGTCCTTACACCCTCCTTTCGCCATGCTACAGCCAGGTACAAGAGAGTCCGCTGTACCTTACTCTTTCCTCCCTGACCAATAAAAAGTAAGACAACTAGTAATACCTGATCTAATTAAACAAGATTTTCCTAGTAAAAAAGTTTTTTCTTAAGTAGGGGAGTCTCCTCTCTCACAAGAAAAGATTAAAGTCTTCCAGCTCCGGGTCTAGGGAAAGATTCTTAGCTACAACAAAAGTATAGGCTGCAACAACAGTAGGACCCGTAAGAAGGGTAGAACCCTAAAGAGTAACCTTAAATATAGGTATCATGGTGAAGAGTCTAGTTCCTAAGAAAGCGGGTATAATAGCCAATGTCTTGCTCAGAAGAAAGGAAAAAGAGAGTTATGATGAGTACGGAAAGGAGGCCCTACAAAGAAAGCTACAAATATAGAGTAAGAAAATTCAGTTACAGAAGAGAAAGTCAGTCAAAAGCATTAGATTAGAACCTGTGTAGTTAGCTGTAGCTGGTGTCTTTTCCTGGGATAGCTTTTTACTAAGGGAGCCCTCTTTTATAGTATACTACGGGACTTGAACTCGTGCATTGTCTTCATTCTGTAACTGCGCTCTGCCTAAAAGGAAAGAAAGTGAGTAATAGGAATGAAGTTGGGAAGAAGTTCTGCTCTACAAGTCTGGGTTTTGAAAATGAAGTCAAGGTTTGGTAATAATAAATAGCACAAAAAGAAAAGAAAGAGTATAAAGAAAGGGTTGGCTGTTCCTCTAAAAGTCAAAAGGTCGAGGGTTTCCGGAAGATAGGGTGAAGGGAGTAAACCTTATGCCCAGTCTTAAGATCTCAAGTAGTTCGCTAAGAAGCCTTTCATTTCCTAGAGTAAGATATACTATCAGTCAGGGATTCTATCCGCCCTAATTTTATCTAAATAGTATTAAGAACTTCTCTAAAAAGGCGGGAATTCCCTTTATCTCGGTAGAGTGTTGCTTATCGTTCCCGTGTTTCCAGTTCCTAAATGAAAAGACACCTGAGTGTTGGTTATCATAGTTGTTATAGGGTCTTCCTGTTCTATCTAAAAAGATCTCTTACAATGAGAACCCTTTGTTTGTATTTCCCTGCATTCGGTAAGACCCCCCCTCTTTATTACGTAAAAGCAAGGAATTACAAAAACATTTACGAAAAAGGAATCGAAGTTTGTTCTCTCTAGTTCAGCTAAAGCCTTAACTTGATTCTAAATAACTCACTAAACTAAAAAGTAAATAGGTAGGGAATGCTATAGAATCCCCTTTTCTTTTTTAGTTTACGAGACCTGGTTTAGAAAGAAATAAGGGGAGCTCTTGTTTTTTCGAATGTTTCGGGTTTCCAATTCCGGATCTTAAGCTTAATAAAACAGGGTAAAAAGAGAGTCAAACATTTAAGTACCCAAACTAAGGATAAACGCTATTCTGGAATTTTGTTTGGCATTGTTTGGTTTATTCCTAAATCTTTTTTGAAACTGTTTGCTTAATTGGGGTATAATTTCTAGTTTATCTTATAAATTGAAATCAAACCCTAGGTATAAAGTAAAGTCCGCAAGAGATAGATCTAACTTCAGTTGTTTCGGCCTTAAGCTTTCTTTAGAAAAGTCCTTTTTATTTTAATACGGATTTCTCGTACAAGGTTTTTACACCGGGTAAGTAAGTTGAGGCATTTCCCTATTCATTTCTGAGGATTTCCTGTTGTTAGTTTAAAGCGGTAAAGAGTTCTATTAGGGTTCATTTCTCCCATTCCAGATTCATTCTATGCCGCAGAGTTGCCATTTGTATAACTAGTCAACAAGGAAACTTCTCTTTTTAGCAATAAGGAAAGAAGAGCTTTACTTTATTACTTCTTTTGGGTAAGGTAATAACATGTAAGTGTAAGCGAGTGAGCCCCCCTTTTTCAGAATTCCTTAGGGCTTATTAGTTTTAACTGGATCAGAAACCTATAAGAAGAATACCTTATCTCTATACTTTAGTTCTACAGACTCTCTTTTCTTTACAGGAAACAAGGGCTTTTGGCTTCAGTTATTTTATTCCTCGGTGCCTTTTATTTGGAGCAAGTCCAAATAAATAGAGGCGACTCTCTTAAATAACTTCTAAGAATTTCTTACTTTAGTGTCAGCGGAATCTAAAAGAAACTAGTAAGCTTGTTTATGGACTAGAAAGAGAAAGCTATCCTTTATGGAGATTTTCCTATTGTTTAAGGCTTTCCTTTGTATTCTGATTTGCTGACTTGTTTGCTACTCTAAACTCATAAACTAAACAGTGAAAACAGATAGCGCAGAACTAGAATCTAGTACTGAAATCCCCAAAAGCTTAAAAAAAGCCTTGAAAATCCTTGTTCTTGACTACGATAAAAGGGTTAAACCCTAATTTCTTTTTATTTTATAGGAACAGCCTAAAATACTAAAAAAGTAGACTACATATAACAGGCAAATAAATACACTTTGTGCCCTTGTATTTATATTACCTATACTAGCTACAATCTTTATATTCCTTTATACGTTAGTTATACTACTTAACTAATCATACTTAAGGAATAGATATACCACTGCTTAGAAAAGAAAACTCCTATACTAACTCCCAACAGGATACCGAATAGAGTAGCTACAAGTCCAGGTTATAATCCAAGTAGTAATTATAGATAAACCTACTTACACTATGAAACACAACAACTCTATATTCTCTTGATACTTATTAATGTTCTTCGTCTTGACTCTTGTTTATTACCTTTCTTCTGAGCCATACCTCTCTAATCTAAGGAAGTCTCTTACTCTTCCCAGCGTAGTCTGTTCTTATGAGCCTTTGTCTTTGTATCCCCTTTAGGCTTCATTGTATACTATCCTTTATGTTATGTATTCTTATCTATTCTAGAGTATCCTATATTAGTTAGAATAGATTAGTATTATATAAAGTCTTTCTTTTAGATATAATTATGATTCCTAGTTCCCCCTTAAGGAAAGAGCTTAGTATATAATATAATGAAATTAAGTATTGCATTGCGCTCCCCCGTGGTTAGTAAAAATATAAGACAAGGCCCCGCCGTAGAAGTGCATATGTTCTATAAATTGAAGGGATAATCGGAATAAGGGGTAGTCTATTATTAGTAAGACTTTTTTATATTGTATTCCCTGGCAAAGTGCTAAAAGTTTAAGGAGCTCCCTAACTGAGATACCCGTTTAATTTAAAGGGACTTTATGTGAAACCCAGTTTACTGTTCTCGCAATAACTAAAACCTCGAAAAGGAAAACCTTGGTGTATTGTTAATTGTTAGGAGATAAGTTTTAGGCAAATATAAATGTAAGGAAAGAACGCCTTTTTGAAATCTATCGGGTTGCGTCTATCTAAATAATGCATTCAATTTAAGTGAGGGTTTAGCGCCTCTTTTGGAGGAGTAGCTTATACAAAAATGATATAAATAACCAGGAGCTTCTTGGTTTGTACTCAGGTGTAAGAGAAAAATCCTCTTATAACTAACTGAGACTAAAGTTTACCTTATGTGAGATTGAAACATCTTATATTATAGACCAAGGTCCTTATTCTACTGACAAATCCCTTTTTTGTTTTTGTAAAAACAATATATTAACACAGATTTTAGGATACCAAGATACGCTTCTTCGCTTTCAACGAGATACAACAGCAATTCTTGGAAAAGTGCCAGCTGTGTTACCTTTTTATCTTAACGGAATATATAAGAAAATACGGGCTCTCAGATTAAAGAGAACTCAGTTACTGTGAATAAAACAAAGTCCTTTTTTGTGGGACCTAGTCTTCGGGTGGTATAAATGCTAGGACTTTTTAAGCAAGGGGGCGCCAGATAATAGTAAAAAAGTGCCGGACTAAAACGCGTTAGGAGCTGTCTCAGTAGAATAGCCCCCGGATACGATATTCAATTTCAAAGCCCTTTAGATAGCCTTTTTTAAAAAGTTAAGATATTTGCAGTATATTAGGACCTCGTATCCTGAACAGCAAGCATACAGGTATTTTCAAGAGATATTTATCAGGACCCTTACAAGAAGTAAAGAAATAGAAAAACCAGGAATCCTTTTGTTTTTGTTATGCTTGCCTAAGCCCTAGAGTTAAGCAGCCTCTCTTAAACTTCCGCTCTTTAGTTCTTTTGTCTGCGATATATAATAAACGAATCCCGCAATTGGATTTGAGTTCCTGTAAGTAAATTTTCGTAAATAGTAATCCGTTGAGAGTGTTGAGTCTTTCAAAAGATTAGAAGTTAAACCCATGTAATAAGTAAGTAGGAATTCTATTACCCCTACAAATAAAAGTACTCATTTGTTTTATTCTAGAATGCGAAACTCTTTATACTGGAGAGTTTCTGGCTATACCTATGAGATTCCATAAAAATACAGATATTCAATCTGATACAGCAAAAGTTCGGGTATTTTATATAATGAAAGGGGCACCTATACGGATAAAAGGAGCGGTTAAAGTACAAGATAAACAGAAATCTTGCTTTTGGATAATGTCAATTGTCATATAGTCTCGTAATATCTAGTACTCAGGTTTATTACAGAGTAAGTGTTGAATTAGATAACTTCAATTTTTATAGGTTTGACCTGCTTTTTTAAGAGATTTACAAAATGATGAAATAAATCGGAAAGGAGCTCCCTTTTTTTTAGTTATAGACCTAAAAAGGGTTTACTAGAACAACAAACATATATCCTCACCCCAACCTCAAAAATGACTAAGAAGAAAGACTTATAATATATAATAGTAGTATAAGTATCCGCTTAAATCAAGAATACGTAAGGACACCTAATAGAAAACTTCCTACTGAAATTCCTTTTGACTTGGCTTGCTCTAAAAAAGAGTAGAGCTCCTGTGATAACTTGTCAAATTCCCTAGATTCCCTTTATAAGCTTCTGGGGCTAAAGCAAACAGAACATGAAGGAAGTAACTCTCTTATTTCTGTATCTTATCTCTAAAGGAATTCCTGCAGAGGAGCTCTTACTTATAATACCTAGAGCTAGTATCTATTTCCTTTTTATGGAACCGAAGAAAGGAGAGTTCCTTTATTTATATTTAAACCCTTAAGAACTCCTTGTGATTGTCCTACTTAAGTCTTAGCTTACATACAGAAGGGGTATTCCGGAGCTATTACTAAAGGATAGAAACCCTAACTTTTAAAGCTTTCACTTGACTGCTTTACCTTATTTACTTAGACTCCTATCCCTGCTCTCCTACTTGTATTCTCTAGCTGTCTTGTTACTTGTTTCTTCAGAGATCTCTGTACTTATCTTACCTTTCTTAGAATATATACCTATGACTTTCCTAGCGATACCTGTATTTGTACTAGCTGTGTTATTCTTGATGATAACTTCTTTCTTTTTTGGGGGTCTATAAGTTTCTAAAAGCAAGCTAAAAGAGGTTCCAAGGTTTTTCTTTATTAGGATCCTTTTCTAACAAGTTGAGGTCTTAACTTTCTTTTGTAGGTGTAGAATAAACATAGTTAAGAAAGTAGATGGAAAGTATTCCGAGTAAATGGAATTTTGTTTCATTGGGATGGACCCTATCTATAAATTTTTAAGGGATTGCTGTATGAGACAATAATTCCCTCATTTAATTGTTAGAAGATCCTCGGAAATTCCATTATTAGGACCCTTCAAAAAGGAGGAGCATAATCTTTTTTACGGAGCCTAAAAAACAAAAAGCAAACTAGACGCAGAAGAAAACAAGTTGTCTTTATTTTCCTATGGTCAACTCCACCCTTAACGGATTTGGGATTTTAATAGGATATAGAGGCACTTCTTTTTTCAGGTTACATCTCTAACGCAATTCCAATATGGATTTTTCTTAATTAAGTCATGGAGACCCAGACCTATTTAATTAAAGAAGAGTCCTTTTTCTTTTCGGGCGGGCTACCTTAAATTTATACAGAAAAAAGAAGCTCATACCCCTAAAAACGACTTTTTATTCAGACACACGGACAATTACAAAAATGAGAGAAGTCAGTATAACTAAAAATGTACCAATATGCGAGTCACTTGTTTACTTAGAAAGAAACCCCCACCCCGGTTGCCTAAAATTAAATTCTATTTTGTTCCTATTTTTAACAGGCCTTATGGATCAGATAGACTTTTTAGAATACGCAGTCATTCAACTTTAAGGGGCGCCTTAAGACAACAAAGAACCTGTTAAATCAAGTACATGGAGTTTGATTGGATTGGACAAATTAAAGCCTCCTTAACTTCTAAGGATATTCTGAATACTGTACAAGGTAGCTCTAATTTGAACGTGGACTGGGTTCTTTATGACCTGAGTGGGATCTCCCTTTACTCGAAAGGGAAGGCTTCGTAGAATTCTTTAAGATAAGACCGCGAACCAGGTAATTCTTAGGAATAATAAAAAGAAATTAAGCGTAGGTGCAAATTACCTTAAGGAAGATTTTGGAATTTAGTAGGAACATAGTAAAGCAAGTCCTACCAAAGCTAAAAAGAATCCACGGGAGTTTACTAAAAATTTTCTATGCCTCTCTATCTAAAAAGGGTATTCATCGGCTTATTTCAATTCATTTAACAGACTTTCAAGATATTGTAAGCACCAAGAGCGTGGTCTATAAACACTAGATCTTTATATAACATATAACCAAAACTAGAAAAAAAAAAGGGTAATATTAAACTACTACTTTATTTAATTTACTAGCACAAGACAAGTTTGTTTCGTTTTGTAATGTAAAATATAAGAAACTTGGGCCATTAGTTAGTATGCGCGATTTGGAATAAGGGGTTCTCTTGCACTAGCTAACTTCTTAAAGATAGAAGGTTCTATCTGTTAACTATCTAACAGGGGTTTTTAGGATCGTACTACTTATATACATGTCTTTTGTTTCATAAACTCATAAAGAAAGGTTTCGACAAAGTCTTTTCTTTACTCCAGAGTCTTTCTGAGAGTGTAGTAGCGTCAGGACTCTAAAAGAAAAGGGGGCCTTGGAAAAAGATATACGCCATAATTTTAGAATTTGAGCTGTATTACAAAAAAAGAAGTCTTGAAAAGGGAATTGGAATATCATGTCTGAGCAAAGTCTTCTTAATTCTACGAGTTCTGTATCAAGATCAAGTTCGGATAACGAGCAAGTTGTTAAGGTACTAAATCTAAATAAGGGAGTTCTGGGGAATCCCAGAACTAATGGAGCTCCTACGGCTACCCTTAAAAAAGAACTCGATTGGTATGATCGTGGAAAAAGCGTGAATGCGATATCGTTTGTAAACTCTCTTAGGCTTAGGTTAGCTAGTAATGAGCAGCTAGGGAATTTTAGTCACTCTTCTTAGCAAATAAAAAAAGCCCCGGATTACCCTTTTTAATAAAAAGCTAAATCTTTTTTTTGGCATTCTGTTAGGGAATAAATACTACTATATAGTTATTACGGGGATAGTGTGCACTTTTACCGCAGGCTAAGAAGCGGTATAAGATATTGGGAGATATGGTCCAGTTTACTATTCTGGTTGAATTTCAATAAGGAAAGCCTTGACTCTTGTGGGAAAAAGATCCGCTGTACTAAAATTCAAGAAGACGGTATAATTAAGTAAGCCCTTTTAACTTAATACTCCTGACAGAACCTTAAAATTTCCTATAAAATACCTTATCTATACCCCGGTTTAGTATAATCCTGGATGTAGTATACACTGTTGAGAAAAGGAACTCCTTTATATGAGTCCTTACCGAGACGTGGTTGCTTGCTCAAGATTTTTAGAATATTGAACTAGAAGCCGTAGGGTAGGATATGCTAAATAGAATCTTACGGAAGAGTACGTTATCGCACTCCCTAAATTAGAGAATAAGCCAAAAACTTATAGGGCCCTTGCAAGAGCTTTAAGCCTTGTGTTAACTGCTTCTAGTGTAAGCTTTTTCTTCCTTTACAAATTTTTAGGGCTTTCTATATACTATTTTTCAATTTGCTAGAACCTCCTTATAATAGTTATCAAGTTACCTACCCTGTACTAAACCCCAAGGAACAACTCCCCAAAGTGCGAATACGATACTAAATAAATTTAAAAAGAAAACTCTTTGACTTGACTAATACTAAAAAAATCCGGCAAAGCTTTAATTAAGTTAAGTGCTGTATTTATATATATAGATGTGCTTAGCAATAAAAAATTCCTAAATCTGAGAGGGACTTATAACCTCTATTCGGGGACAACCTCTCCAGTATAGGCGCTACTTATAGCTGTATGAGTTTAAAAGGGTACCCGCAAAAACGAGCATAACCAGGTGTCTTAAAAGTACAAGCAGCTCATGAAAAAAGCATAACTTTATATCATCCGAAAAAGGATACCTTAAGCACTCACTGACAAAGCCTTTTAATTAAAATAGATCCGAAGTAAACAGTAAACTCTTTTGGAAGAAGAATTTAATTGCTATAATATTTACTAGTTGAAAACAAATGGGGAGGCAGTAAGATGGAAATTTCTGCACATTAACTCACGCTTGTTCTTAAGGAGAAACTTATCCGGACAATATAGTATAATAAAACTTAAAATTTTCTTTACAGAGCTATAATTTTAAGAATAAGGAAATTTCGCTGTTGAAAGATACTTTTTTATGGATACCCTAGTAAAGAAAGTATAAGTACCAAAAGGAAAAGTATGATAAAGTCATAAACCCACAACCGTAAAAAACCTTAAAAAAGCTTCGTAGCTCCTGATTTAGGGAAGATTTTATTAATATTTCTTATATTATAGGTTAAGTTGGGTCTTTCCTTAACTAATATAGATTTGAAGTAAAAACTCTCTACTATTTTTAAGTAATTTTTGTAAGGATAATTAAGACAGTGGAATACGAAACACTACAAGGAAGTTAATTATACGGGCATACACACAAAAAAAGGATACCAAGGAAATCCTACAGGATATCTTGCCGTGGCTATTTGCAAGATTTAAAGGTTTTGCTAATCCCTTATTATTCAAGTAGAAACTATAAAGGTAGAGTAGATCTTTGGCGATTCTCCCTCAATCTCCTTGTGGGGTGTTTTTAGAGTCGTGCAATTAGATATGCCTACGAGTAGCACAAACCCTTTTTCAGATATTACTGGTATTCTTTTTATAGTGCCCAGCTTAAATCTTTTTTAAGAAAAAAATCCCTAAACTGCAACTAAATCTAATTATGTATGCAACGAACTTAAACCTATTAAGTAATACTGTGGAGTCTATTTAGTGTTAGTGGTGATATATTACAAGATCGCAAGTCAAGTAAGGGAATCCTAACTATACCCGGTAATAAGAGGATTGTCCTTTATAAGTTTCGGCGCATTTCCTTATATAGCTCTACAAAGCCAGGATGTGGTATTTCAAAAGGTCCCTTTTTTCAGTAAAGTGAAAATGTAAGACTAAAGTAGGTGCGCTTTCGTGAGTCACCAAGTTTCTGTGCGATGCGTTTAATTCTGCTTAAACCACCAGAAAGTGCAAGGGTCTTCCATATACATATATAATCGAGTAGTTCTCGTTTTTATTAGAGCTTAGTTAGTTCGTTAAGTCCAGTATTTAGAGTCTCAGAACACTAACGAAACTGCAAAATTAGAATGAGTAGCCGTAGGAGTGGGAAACTTTTTAAGAAGGGGAGGCCCCTATTTGAGGGGCCGAAAAGTCAGAGAGATTAAATGCAACCTTGCCTTGGTTGTTAACTCATTTGTTGACAGTACGAACAATTAACACCTGTGTTCAGACCTCAAAATTATACCTCTCTGAAAAGAACTTATGCAATTCAGCTAGAAATCTCCAGTGAAAAAGTACTTGAACCCAAGAACACGTATTTCAAATGTATTTGATTTGTCGAGCGTTATTTTGATTAAAGCAGTCGGCTCTGGGGCCTACCCAATATTCGCTTCCTAATTTCCTTATATCTAATATTAATATTAAGAGTGCCAGTAAAAATTTATTTTTTAAATGATTTTAATCTCCCTTTTTATGCTATCCCCAAAAGCTTTTCTGTATTTCGGTGATGAAACAACCCTAAAGGGCTGCCATCAGTTCTTTTTGTTTATCTGTAAACCAGCTTCCCCTTTGATTAGAGGTATAACTGTTAAGTTATTCACTTTTGCTTGTATATAAAACATAAATTTCCAATTTCTAATTTGGGTTATACTAGTCAAAATAGAAAATGAACTTTTCAAGCTCTAAAGACCTTGCCTCCAATTTTCTTCAAAATCGACCCTGAAAAGGAGCCCTTACAGAAGGTAATGCAATTCTTTTCGTTGTGCAGATTTCGACTACTGTAAAATTCATACAACTAAAGTTGCCTTGTAGAGCGAACTTCCCATTTTGAAAAAAGTAGGTAATGCTTTAGTATTAATGAATCAAGTCCATTTTGTGAATAGAAATGGATTTGCTTTTTGAAAAAAGTAGGACGCATATAATTGCAAAATGAATCAAATCTTTGCTTTTTGTTAACTTCTAACCAAGGTTACCTAGACCCATTTCATTACCTTACCTCGATCTTGATGGCTTCTTCTTAAAAGGTTCCTTATTGCTTCTAATGCTATTCTTTCTTCTTCTACTTGTACTTGAAATATATCTAAACGATACCTTTTCCTTGAGTTCTATTGCTTAGATTGCCTTTAAGAGTCTTGTTACTTGCTTGTTAAGTTGTTAAGAAGATAAATTATAATGAATAAAGGTAATGAATATTAATAATACCTTGTCTTATGTAGCTAGGGTGCTTACTGTAGCGGATGACTTAGTTCTTGTTCTAGTATTCTTTAAGAGTTCTAATTCTTAATAGAGTCCTGTAAGTCTTGGTTCTTTTTGTATAGATATTTGTAAAGATAGTAACAGAGAGTTAGGTATCGTAATTACATTACCTAAACATTAGTAGTTGTAGTTTGTCTTGTTTAAGAGCTCATTGTGCTATGGAGCTTCTCGGTAGCGAGTAAACAAACTTAGGGAAGTTGAGTCTCTTTGTTCCCGACTGACACATAGTAAAAGAGGTAATATGTAATATTTCAGAATAATTCTAAGTAAGTCTAGATACACAGCTTCATCTTCGATACCTTAATTGCCTTCTTCTATTTCTTTCTTTCTCTTTGTTTTTATTTCTCTTCAATTTCTCATTCTTTTACTTGTTCTTAGATTGATAGGTAACGAAGTTAGTATTAAAGTTATAATAGGAGGAATGGAGCTAATGTAGTTCTAGTAGTTCCTGTATTGGTAGTTACTGTACTAAGTTTCTTTTCTTAATGTAGCTAGTAGTTAGTTGTTCTTGTTGTTAGTGTTCCTTCTAACTAAGTCATTACATTACCTTATGTCTTTATCAGTACTGGGTGTTGATGCTTAATAGGTCTAGTTATACGTCTCTGTTACCGACTGAAACGATAGAGAAGGTAATATGTAATATTTCGGTAACGAAGTGTTGAGCGCTTTATAATACCCATCAACAGATTCTTCTTCTATTGACTTACTTAACTTCGTTACCTTTTTACTTATAACTTTAACTTATACTTGTTTTCTATTGGATTTTAGTTACTTATGAGTCTTATTGTTAGGAGCTTTACTAGGAAGGAAGAGTCTAAAGTAAGAGATAAGGAACAGAGAGGTAACGTAGGTGGAGCTAATGTACTTGCTTTATCTTCCTAATACTAAAGCATTACCTGTAGCTAGAGGTAATGTAATTATTATTCAATTCAAAAAAGGATTTTTTACTTATACTTTATAGAGTTCCTAGACTTACCTTGTTTCTTCGGAGTTCTAGTAAGAGCTAAACTCTTATTAAGGGAGATTGTACCTGTACTCTTTGTCTTAGGATTCCCTGTTGCTGCTAGTATCCTTAGTGTAGCCTATGTTGCCTAGACTTATTAGTAGTAGCTATTGTATTACTTTTACTATAGAGCTTTTAGAAGAGAAGTCTATTATATATTGTATTACTATAAGTACTCTAAACCTATTACTTATTCTTAGAGAGCTCTGGAATTTTTAGTTTAATAGATAAATAGAAAGCAAAGGAGTTACACTTCTTATTGACTTTACTTCTTTGCTTTCCTACAAAAAATCTTAATACCTTTCACGATACCTAAACTCTCCTATCAGTATCTTCTTAAGAGCTGTACCCGTACTCTGTATTATCCGTATCCTATGAGCTATCCCTCTACTTTTCTTCAGAGCTAGACTCTTGCTGTTGCCTGTAGCTTTCATATTCATAAACTTCTCCAGAGATATCTCTTTCCTTTGAACCTTACTCTAAATACCGGTAACTGCCCCCTATTAATTCCTTAGATTTTGTTCCTAACTGGCTAAGAAAACCAAGCTTTATCCCCCAAAAGAGATCCCAAAGCTGAAGAAAGAAGAGTTACTATAAAACTTTAAAAGCCCCTTGTGACTTCCTACTTCAAAAAACGGGATTAGAAAAAAAAAAGTAGTCTTTCCTTAAGAGATAACTTAGTAAGGAGCTCTAGTTTTGAACTTGAACTCTTGTATTTCCTAGTATCCAATGGTATTGAGGAAGAGTTGCTTTTGTACTCCTTTTGCTTCTGGGTTTTCAGTGCCAGATCCAGATATTTAAGGGGTTTTGGAGTTAAAGGTCAAGAAATTAGTTTCCAGTAGGGACAGTGTAAGTATTCTCTTTCTTATTCAGCTTAGTCAGTTAGGAACAAAATGTAATTTTTCATTTTAGAGATAAAGAAGAAGAAAAGCAAAAGATAGAATACTAGTCAGGCTAAGCCTCCCCTCGTACAAGAAATACTTATAACTAAGACTCCTATCTATATACAAATACCTATTCTATATCTAATTAATATATGGCAAGACTGTAGAATAAAGATTACTAATACAAAAAGAAGAATAGAATAGCTACAGAGATAAGCCCCATAACACAACGAGCAATACTCCTTAGATTAGAAGAAAGAACAACTATATACTATATGTTTAGGAAAGAGCTACTCTCAACCCAGGACCCCTTAAGCAATCTTATACATACTAGTACAATCTAATACAATACCTATTAAAACCCATATACTATCTATTTCTATATACTAGTACCTATAACTATAAGAATAAAAAAGTAATACATTAAGACAGTAAAGCGAATAAACTAGCTACAATAAGCATAGCTCTAGCTCCCGCAGCTCTTACTGCTTGTGCTTCTGCTAAAGCTGCTTCTCTTAAAGCTCCTAGGTAATAGAAAACAACTAAGCTGGATAAGTACATCAAAGAAACAAGGTCTAGGTTTGGGGGGTTCTAGTGTATGTATACATTTCCTTAAACTCTCCTGCATTAACCTCCTTTACTTCGTGTCCGTCGGTAAGAGTGACACTATCCATCCTACAACTAAGGCTACTGCCCTCCTTTTCGATAAAAGCAGAAGCCATAGGGATATACTTTAGAGACTAAGACAACTCTCTATACCTATTACTATTAAGATATCTATTACAATCTAAAAAAAATCTATATAAAATACTAACTAATAAAGATACTTATTAAAGATAGAGCCCCCTACTAAAAAGGAATAAATTTGGCGATCTGATCCCGGGTTAAAGTCTACTAAGCAAAGAATCTCAATCTCTTTGTAACTGGGTAGACCTTTAGAAAAAACCCTTGAGATCTTTTTTCGTATTATATAATTGTACATAGAAGTGTGAACCCTATCCTTTTCAAACTAGTCCTAGACAATTCTCGGATATACTCCTGTGCAATATTAAACTTTAAATTAAAAGAATCGCCTCATACTACTATCCCGAATTTGAGCTGTTAGAATTGTGTAGGCAGGCTTGCTGATGGGTAGAACAAAGGACCGAAACCTTTGAAACAAAAACTTATGTATGAGACATCTCTTAATTTCAATTTGGTTTTCAACGCGTTCTTGTTGTCTGCTAAACTAATGCGTCTAAATCCCGCAATTTTGGGCACTTAACTTAGGAAGTTTCTACAGGGGATTACCTAAAATATCCTGGAAAACCTACAAGTAGAAAGACGCACCTGCTAACCAAAGGGGATTCTTTCCTTGTTGTAATATAAAGTTATACTTGTACTTTCTCTACCAGAAATTAAAAAACCCTATGTTCTCCCCTTTGAAAGCTCTAAAAAAGACAAAACTTAACTACTAGAATATAATAAAGGGAGTACCTTGATATATTTATTGTAGTATAGTGATAGTGGCACGAATTCTAGAAGTTTAAGCCAAAGTTGTTTATAAGAATTTTAGGAAGTGCTGCTTTATGCTTCAGTTTAAAACTAAGAATATAATTACTCCCATGTGCAGCGTCTCTCTCTTTTTTATCTGCTTGCCGGAACACTCTCCTTATACTATAAACTTTTTGAGAAGTCTCTTTAATTAAAAATAAAGCATAAAATTTCAGTTTCACAGAACTTAAATCATAAGGTAAATCCGATAATATTCTTTTTATGAGTTAGAGCAAAATTTTTATTGCTAGGATTCTTATGATGTATCTCCCCTTATAGACTTAGGAGTCCTTCAGTTTTTTTGACTTGTGTACCTGCTCAGTAAAAGGGACTCTTTTGTAACTATATTTTACATATTTCTTTAGTTCAGGATACTTGTCTCTAACAAACAAAAGGGTGGTTATTCAGTCCCTTTCAAAAAAATATAAGGGTACCATGAAAGAGTTGATAACAAAGTAATATCGTAAGGACTTTTTATTTTTAATCTCGACCCATCCCCTTATACTTTCTATTTCAGTTCAAGTAGTAGGGTAGTAGGGAAACCCGTTAAAAATCTCTTGACAAAGTCTTTTCAGGCAGCTTTTGTTTTACATTACATTTGTTTTACAAAAGACTGACATAAAGGTAAAGGGCCGCTCCCAGCCTCCTTACTTTCACTGGGGATAGTTTACTCGTATCTAAATCCCAGGATAGGGTTTCTAATTATAAAAATAAAAGGGGTTTATTCTAAAGTTTTAACCGGGTATTTTATTTTGTTGATAAGTTTCTGAACAGCTTTCCTTTACTTTATAGTTTGAGTAGGAAATCCTTAGTGATCCACGCTACAAGTATAAGGAAGGAGATTCACATAGGGAACTCGAGTGCCCTTAGTTTAGAAAACCTTGAAACACAAAAATATCCAAGACCAAAAATCTTACCATTTCAACTACGTTTGAAAACTTATATCTATGTATATAAATTTTTTTAGAGGACCCTTTACTGTATGTTATATCTAAAAGCTAGCTATTTTCTACTTTATTGGGTTGAAATATTTAGAATTGACTTTCCCAAATTCCCAATTAGTATTCTTTTAAAAGTATAATTTTTAATTTTTACTCTAGCTCTAGATGGATAAAGATAAAACGCACGTTATGCCTTTTGAGAATAGAAAATACAAACAAGGTTTCATTACTCTTTTCTACGAGATATATCTATAGGAAAAGCCTCAGGATCTATTCTCTTTTAGCTAGTCTCAAAATAGGCCCTAAAGTTCATCTAAAGGATTACTTTGGCGGAGGTCTGTAGTCTACTATTACTATACTTATATTTATTACGGAAGTTTACATATTAGAAAGCTACATCTTAAATTATAATAAAGCTTTTTTTTAAGGCCAAGTTTTACCCGGGTTTAATGCGGGGTTTTCTCTTTAACACCAATATAAGTACGGCAAAAAGTTCTGTCTTCAAGAAGTAAATGGGTTACCGGAAGAATTAGTTTGTAACATTCTAAACTAAAAGCAAAAAGTAAGAGGAAGGGCACAAGCAAGAGAGGTAGACAGAGGTGGGGGGAGATAGACCCAACCAACAAAAAGGTCAAGCTAATAGGTACACAGTAGAAGAAGTAGATGGATAGACACCTAATCGGGGACCTTCTATAGGTAGGATAGGGATTCCCATTGCAGCTAGTAGTTCAGGTAACAAGGGGACCCCCTTAAATAGATATATTAGTATAGTAGTTGTTTTGGTTTGTTTATTCTAGGGGAGATTCTTCTTTGTCCTATGGAGCTTATCAAGTATAGAAAGTAGAAACCTAGTAGATAGAGCAAGAATGAATCTACCTTACCGACTGTAGCTTTAGCGGAGGTAATTCAATTCATTTCTGCTAAACTGAGAAAGAGGAAGCTAGTATCTTTCAAATACCTATCAGCCAGTAGAGAGGAAGTGAGAAACCCGGATAGGAGTGCCCAAGTCCTAATCTAGATTCTTTCACTCAGAAATCTCAGGGATTTGAACCCGTGACCATTCCTTTGTCAGCTGATCTACCTGCAGATTCACGAGAGAAATTCCTGCGGTGAGTCATACAAGGTAATGTTATTCAGTTTCATTCATTCTATTTCAGTGATTTCAACAATCAGCCACAGAAGATTTTTGAACCTGCGACCATCCACTCAACACACTCCTGTTGTAACCTCAAGTTCATGTACTCTACTGCCTACCAAACCGCTGAGAGAGTTCAAGTTTCAAAATCATTCTTTCTAAGTGATTAGAAAAGTTTCATTATATAAGCGATTTCTTACTTGACAAACTAAGCAAGCTTACCTCGCGCGCACGTACTTCTTATAGTATAGTTAGAGTATAGAGGTCCTAGAGATTAGAAGGTGCTGTTTCAGAGATCGATTTGTACTGTTTTATCACTTTTACTATATAGCCGGCATAACTTTTTCAAAAGAAAAGCCGCGCTCTATATACAAAATCGGGTTGATTCATTTTACCATAGTCGAAAATTGAACAACAAAAAGAAACAAGTTTACCTCTGTGAGAACTAGATTTGGGACCTGTTTTTTAAGAAATTTTCCGTTTTGTATAGTGGGAAAAGTTCATTTCGAGGTTTTGTATTGGTAAAGGGGTTTCTAAGAAATTGAAATTTCCATTTTATATACAAGCAAGCTTGCCTCATGCTTTTTAGTCTTTTTGGGAAATCTACCCCACACTCTCTCTATTTCAAATTTGTTTACTAAAATCCCTAAGCAGCTAACCCGGTAATAGGAAAACCCAAACTTTTGAATCTACTTTCTATCTCAAAACGCCAAGACTTCCCTTATAAAACTTCTTCACAAATAAAATAGAAAACCTAGTCGAACTCTCTGAGACCCTTTCTATTCTATTACCTGAGCTTGACTTTATAAGATAGAATCCATTGTACTCTGGAACCCCTTAAACACATATTCTGCCTTTTAAACTAATTTAGAAACTCTATCCTACGGTCTGACCTTACACTCACTAGAACGGGTCAATAAGAAACCAATCTTGACAGGCACTCCCACTTCAGCTTACTTTAGAAGTAGAAAAACAACCCCTACAATCTATCAAGACTAAAGAAAAAGAAAGGCATAAAGGAATGTAAATAAAACAAAATCTTGCTAAAGTTTCTACCCAAAATGTAAATTCTCCTAAGTTAGGGTACTTATTCGCTCGGCCCCCTATCTATATTCATTACTGCCCTTGTCTTTCTAACCCCTTCTTTTAGTTTCATTTTAGCCTTCTCTTTATTACTCAAATCCAGCACTTTTGGAACCAATTTCGTTTGTAATAGATACGGGGCCCCTATTACAAAACACACAAAAACAATTCGTGTGCTCTTCCTGAACTACTGTGGCTGTTCCACAGGAAACCAGGGCCTTCAACTTTTGACACAAGGTTTCCCAGCACCCCTTGCATCCGGCGGGTGCTACATTGATCGTGAAAACATTAACGAATGACAAAAAGAGAAAAAGGGTAGGACTTTTTCTACGAATTAAAATCCAAATAAGCCCTTTGCAATATTGCAAAAAAATAAACACAGGAACAGCTAAGGGGCTTCCAAGTAGAGCTTCTATGCACCATCCCACCGTTGATAGAAGGACAGGACCGAAGAAGAAAAACAGAGTAAAGCCCAGAAAAAGCACGGGCGGAGAATTCATAGAGGGATTACCCGGCAGGCAAGGTTTTTTTAGATTTTTGAGGTATCCTTGGGGCGAGCTTTTATTAGCCTTTTTTTATCTCCATATTGTATTGGATTACTAAGTAAAAAACTTAGAGCAAAGGGGTCGATAAGATATTTTATAAAGCATGGATGTTAAGCCGGATTCTTGGCTGAAAAACCGGAAAACTTTTCTTAAGAAAATAGGTACCCCGGATTCTTCAGCGCTCCTCTAAATTCATTGATTGCAATTTTGGTGGGACACAAAAGTAAATAGCTACAATAACTTGATCTCGAGTGATATGCCTTCCATTAATTAGATAAAGTGTTGTATTATGGTTAAAGATATCTTTAACTTCTTTCATTTCATACTGGGCCCTTTACAAGAAAAATCTTCTTTATCTTTATGGGGTCCTTAAAAAATGAGAAGTAGGCGCCTATATTAATTACTCTAAACTTAAGATCAATACCTGCATATAAGCTTCATTTTGGTAGAAATTATTCTTGCATTCTCTTCGTAAAGTTTTGGATATAAAAGCAAGGTTTTAAAAGGGCTATTAATCTTAAGGAATAGACGAAAGGTACGTAATAAGGAGTCTACTTTATGTGTTTCCCGAGTCTCTTTAGAAACAAAAAAGTTATTCCGACGAGTGGGTTGTATATACTTTTATGGCAAGGAATGGAAAAGTATGTTGCTTATTTTCAAATCTATCAAAAAGTGGGCTCTTTAAAAGAGGGTTCCTTTTAAAAAGATAGGGGAGACTTTAAGTATAAGTTTTTGTAGCTCGATATGGCTTAGGATAGGTCTATATGAGAAATTTTGTACGTGTTATTGCTTGCAAATCTAGCCCTAGGCAGCGCAAAGGCATATGAGTGAAGTGATTGGTTACTTTCTTCTATTACCAAAATATCTAAGAGCGACTCTATACAAAAAAGCAGATAGAAAGCTTTAAACTAACCCAGCATAGAGTCTTATATGGGGTCTCCTATTAGAAGAGAATTCCTTGTACTAAATAAAATAAAGGATATCAGAATACACGGGAATGCAGGGTTTCATGCCCTACGATTCGGAACTTTTGAGCATTCTTGAGAAAGTTTAAAGTCGCGAAAAATTTATCTAGTATATAGATTTACTGATTAGGGTTAGAGTAAAGTACCTGACGAAAGCAGAGGGGACTATTCAAAATCATTCTAAAAATTTTTTTGATATATGAGATATATGAATATATAGGTGTGGTGTTTTAAGTTAGAGATTTACGAAGTTATAAAGTTTTTTCGTTTAACGGGTAAACGGGGTTTTCCTAGAATCCAGCACAACGGTATTTATATAACACTTTAACCTTCTAGAACTCTTAATCCAATAACTTTTTACAGGATGGAATCCATTACAAGGGCTCTCATATACCTTTTAGTGGGTAAAGAGCCATCCCTTTATAGTTACCCCCTTTTTAAACTTCCTCAAAATAGACCAAAGGGTTCAGTATTAAACCAAATGTATTATACCCTTTTGGTAAAAATCTTATGTAATATTTACTCAACTGGATGGAAAATCTAATTCTAGCTCTTATTCTAACCGGGGCTCTTAACTGCCAGGTCTGCTTCTCACAAAAGAATTTCTCTCACTATCTATACTATAAAAAATTCCTTGTACTTGATTGAATCTTAGAATCTCCTTTTAAGAAATCCAAGCCAAGGTTATGCCTTAACTTTGCACAAGTAAAATCGGTCCTTCTATAACTAACAAAGTATTCCTCCTAGCCGCTGCTTACCTTATTTTCTTTCAAGTGACATCCCAAAGAAATGCGCTGGTTTAGGCGTGAAAAAAGGAAAACTTAATTTAAATTAAGCGAGGTACTCAGAAAAGTGGCGTCCTTGAGGGCACGCTAGGTGGAAGAAAGTCTTTGGCTTTTGAAAAAGGCAATTTCCTTATATAAGCATAAGCAAGCTTCTAACCAGTTCTAGTTATGGT